>WSYH01012799.1:0-18114 GCA_036426205.1 Ascaphus truei
CTCTACCAGCTGGAACAGACTCCACATAGATATCCAACCACTCAGGAGGACGATCGGTGGAGTCTGGAGACAACTCCTCTCTATGCCATTTTTTAGTGGCCGCTTGTGAGTTTGCAATCTCTTTTAAGTACTTTTGTTAATAAACAGTGTTGTACTAGGTTTCCCTTCTCTCCCCCCTTTTTTTGAGGTATCATCAAGAGGTGCTCCCCATTCCCAAATTGAAGACTTGTTGTTTTAATGTAAGTGTGTTCCCTATAGTACTCCATACGTTTTACTATTGTTTCTTAACCACTCCTGATTGTGGTCCCTCTCTTTGTTTTACATTGCATGTGTCCCGGAATCACGAGTGAAACCACGCGCCGGAGGATTTCCCCCCCCCCCCTCTTTCTTGTGACCTTACCAACTGCCCTTGGCACAGAATCGATTTAATTCCTGACCCTGATTCTGCGCTCAACTATTTCCAATCCGAGTTCTTAAAACTCTGTGATACCCATGCTCCACTACACAGAATAAGGGTACAGGGGGCCCATCTTCCATGGGTTACACATGACCTTATAACACTCTACCAGTTCAGGGATGCCTTGTGGAAAAGCCACAAAATAACTGGCACTACCAAGGATATCAATCACTACAGATGCCTGCGGAACGTGTGCACAAGGCAAACAAGACACGCAAAAGCACAATATTACTCTGACAATCTCCTCCAGAACACATCAAACCCAGCTAACTTCTGGAAGGTTATCAACAACATATTCCAGCCTTCTAACCACCAACAGCCAAGTAATATCACTAAGGGCAATATTACTCTGACAAACCCCACTGACATTGCAAATGCATTCAATGATTATTTTGTGGGGTGTGCTACTAACTTATTAGCAAAACGCAACACAAACCACAAACCTGAATCTCATCCTGGGAGTACCCCTATAGCCCCAACCCCTCCCAACACTGCCCACAATTTTCAATTTGGCCCAGTATCCGAAGAGGAGATTACACAAGCGCTTCTCAAATTAAAACTAAGCAGCAAATGTGGACCTGACTTACTACAATCTAGGTTCCTAAGACTTGGTGCCCCAGCAATTGCCAAACCAATTGCTTCCATAGTCAACTCTATCCTGTCTGCTGGCCATATCCCTAAGACCTGGAAAGCTGCCAGAGTTGTCCCAATCTTCAAAAGTGGGGACAAAAACACTGTCTCAAACTACAGGCCAATATCCCTTCTCCCAATCCTATCCAAAGTCATGGAAAAATGTGTCCACTCCCAATTAAGCGAGACAAATTTCCCTAGCCAATTCCAATCTGGCTTTCGCCCCAAACACTCTACCGTAACTACCCTGCTAAAAGTTTGCAATGAAATCCAGTGTGGAATGGAACGGGGTCAACTCACTGGAGCAGTATTCCTAGATTTTACAAAGGCTTTTGATACTGTTGATCATTCTATCCTGCTCAACAAACTCCAGAGCTCTGGAATAGGGAAGCATGCTTTAAACTGGTTTCAGTCCTACCTATCAGGTAGATCCCAACATGTGTCCATCTCTGGCTCTAACTCTAGCCCCCTGGATATCACCTGTGGCGTCCCGCAAGGCTCTGTTCTGGGGCCCCCACTCTTCTCAGTGTTCATCAATGATCTTCCTACATCTTGTCAGGAAGCCTCAATACACATGTATGCAGATGACACAATCCTATATGCACACAGCCATAGCCTCTCTGACCTTCAACACATACTTCAGTCTGACTTTTTCAGACTCGAAAACTGGATTTCCCAAAACAAACTGTTTTTAAACACTGACAAGACTGTAACAATGGTGTTTGGGACCAAGACTAAATTTTTAAAGCTTGCAGCGACTGAACTCCAGATTACAACCAACACTAACACCACCCTAACTCCTGTTACTAGTTTTAAATACCTGGGCATATGGTTTGACTCCCACTTAACATTCGGGATGCACATTAATACCCTGACAACCAAGACCTATGCCAAACTGGGGGTACTCTACAGGAACAAATCCTCCCTAAGTCTCCTGGTCAGAAAACGTATCGCACAGCAGATGCTAATGCCAATTATTGACTATGGAGACATAGTATATGGCTCGGCACCTCAAACCCACCTTAGCAAACTTGACACCCTCTACAACTCAATTTGTTGTTTTGTTCTCCAATGCAACTATAACACACATCACTGCGAAATGCTCAAAGAACTAGATTGGTCATCACTCGAGTCTAGGCGCAAAGTTCACCTTTCCTGTCTTGCCTTCAAATTCTTTATGGGCCAGCTACCCAGCTACCTGAACAAGCTCCTCACCCCTACCACTTGCAGCACTTATCACCTGAGATCAGACTCCAAAAGACTGTTCATGGTCCCAAGGCTAACAAAGTATCCGGCCGATCTTCTCTTACCGTGCACCCCAAAACTGGAACAACCTACCGGAGAATCTTACATCCACCACCAGTCTAAGTTCTTTCAAATCTAAGGCTGTCTCACACTTTAATGTGGTCTGTAATTGTTTCATACGCCCATAATACAAATTATCTTTAACTGTGCATGCAATGTCTTGTATATAATGTATACCCTGCTCATTATGTAACTGTATTTGTAACCATGTATTATTTGTCTTTACTCTGTGCCCAGGACATACTTGAAAACGAGAGGTAACTCAATGTATTACTTCCTGGTAAAATATTTTATAAATAAATAAATAATAATATGCTCCGGTCGGGGTGATTAACCTTTCTCTCCACCTACCTGTAGTCGGAATCCACGAGGGAACTGTCGGAGGGGACTCTAAGTTGCTCTGCTCAGAGAAGAGGAGGGCGAGAAGGTTGTCACTATATGCCGCTGCGGTTCCAGGTCCGCGAACCCCACTCAAGCTACTCTGATCCCCCAAGGAGGAAAATCCCCCATGCAGGAGTTAAGGATGCTGGGGTGAGGGGGTGGAGGGGGGGGAAGGGGGATAGGGGGATGGACTAAATGATCAAGGAACTCACCTGGCGGGGAGGGATCATTAATGGACTGGGACCTTGGTGAGACGGGGATAAATTATCTGCTAACACACTACACACTATAATTACGAGGGCAGAAACCCCGATTAAAGCGGCCTCGGAGGAGGGAGGGGGATGACCACACTGGACGCTGCCGATGTATGGAGGTTCGCGCTGAGTAAGAGAGGTTAGGAGGATTATAAGTCCGGGGATGTTTGCTTAAAATTGTTTAAAAATGTTTAGGTTCGCTGTACATAAGTTGCGTAGTGTACCCACACTGGTTATCTCAAGTATACAGTTTACATAGCTTAAGTTCATTACATTATTTGATGGAAGGTGCCGGTTTAGGGACCGCCTAGGTCGGCTGCCTGCGTCTCGAGTTGTACACTGAGGTGTGTTACCCTCTTGCACAGACAAGTCCCTCGGGCACCCGACCACCAGTGGTGGTCGGGGTTTGGGGGGTCCCTTCTGGACCTCCTGTGGAGTAGGGTAGGCCCTTGGGCAAAGGGACCGTTGCTGACCATGGTCAGCCTCGGCCCCTCAATTGTTTTATTTTTTCCTTACCTTTCTTCCCTCTCCCACCCCTCCCCCCCCTGTGGCACGGGATCTGACCCGGGGTCGGATTCATAGATCAGAGAGGCCCCGGTCGCAACAGTTTCACAATCAAGATAGAGTATTTAGTAGCAAACAAGACAAAGTACAATGTTGTTGATCATAGTCTCCACAATACTAAGGGCTTGAACAGCCCCAGGAAACGTAGAGTGGCTATGGTGGATTACAAACGTAAGCAGGCAGACGTCGTGCTACTCCAGGAGACTCATTTTAGTAGTAAAAGCGCCCCCAAATACTGGGATAAGAGCTTCAAGAGATTTTATCTTTCCTCCGCAAAGAATGAGAGGTAGTCAAGAGAGACGGGGACGGCAGGTTCCTTGTGATTGTGGGATCTATACAAGCTCAGCCAATAACGCTGGCGATGGTCTATGCCCCGTGTGAGCAGGACCCGTCTTTCCATAAGAAGTTCTTCCACACATTAAAGTTAGTGGCTAAAGGAGATATAATACTGGCAGGAGACTTCAATGTGGCAGTTAATCCAAAAATGGATAGATCAGGCCCATACAAACCCAATAAGAGAAGTTACATAGAAGCCTTGCAAGGAGGGCTGGTCGAGAGTCAACTGGTAGACATCTGGCGGGAGATGCATCCGTTAGAAATGGACTATACTTTCTTCTCCCATCCCCTTTCCACCTATAGCCGAATCGATTACTTCTTTGTCTCTAGCAGACTGGTCCCGAAGATCCCCCATTCAGGGATCCATGATATTTCATGGTCCATAGAGCTACGGTGCACTCAAAAATTCCTGGACAGACCGGGAGCAAACTGGAAACTTAACGAAGCACTTTTAAAGATTCCAGAGTTGGAACAAGTAATTAGCAGAGAAATAGATAAATTTGTCAAAATTAATACTGGTAGTGTTCAGTCCCATTCAGTTCTATGGGAGGCACACAAAGCAACCCTGAGAGGGACCCTAATTAAGCTAGCAGCGAAAAGAAAGAGGGAGAGAAACGAGAAAATTGCCACCCTGCAATCTAAACTAAGAGAACAGCTACTCAAACATAAACAGGGTAAAAACTCGGCTCTTCTTAAAGAAATTCATAATACTAGAATTGACCTTAACTTAGTCTTGACCTCCCAGGCAGACAACACACGGAGTTGGTCTAGGAGGCTATTTTATGAAAATCTAACAAACCAGATACCTTGCTGGCTAACAAACTGAGGAACAGACACCCAAACTATAGCATACGGGAGCTGAGGCTAAAAACAGGAGCCACTACAGCTAACCCAATACTTATAGTGGAGGAATTCAGGAGCTTTTATGAGGATCTGTATAATGGAGAAAAGGTGGCACATAACGGTAAAACAAAAAGGGCTCTGAGGGATTTTCTGAAGAGCTCACAACTACCAAGATTGAGGGATTCGGAGAGGGAAATACTAGGGGCTGACTTTACGATAGAGGAACTTACCCAGGTCATCCAGGACTTTAAACCATCAAAGGCCCCCGGGCCAGATGGATTCTCGAACTTATATTATAAAAAATGTATTAAGCTTCTGGGACCACATCTCCTCAGAATGTTTAATGCAGTGCTAGAAGGGGCCGCGTTCCCGGAACAGATGCTCCAAGCATCTATTTCAGTCATATATAAGCCTGGGAAAGACACATTAGATTGCTCAAGCTACAGGCCCATATCACTCATTAATACCGATATCAAAATTTACGCCAAATTACTGGCCAACAGATTAAGTCACATCCTGCCCAGACTCATACACCCAGATCAAGTCGGGTTCATTAAGGGTCGACAAGCCGCGGATAACACACGACGGATTACTGATCTGATAGATATAGCCAATACACGTAAGATTCCAGTTATGGTGTTGAGTCTGGATGCAGAAAAAGCCTTTGACAGGATTGACTGGCCCTATCTGACAGCCACGCTTGGAGAGTTTGGGTTCGGGGACAGAGTGAGTAATGCGATCCTGTCTTTGTATAGAGGTCCGGCGGCAAAAGTAATACACCAGGGCTTTCCATCGGATCTCTTCAAAATGAAAAGTGGCACCAGACAGGGGTGTCCGTTATCCCCACTTTTATTCGCTTTGTGTATGGAGCCCTTGGCAGCCCAAATAAGAAATAACCCTGATGTGCGGGGAATTGAGACCGGCACACAAACGCACAAAGTCGCACTTTACGCGGATGATGTGTTGTTGACGATCTCGAGTCCTCTTACCTCTTTACCGAACCTCTTCAATTTGTTAGGGAAATTTCATAACATCTCAGGCTTTAAGATTAACCAATCCAAGTCTGAAGCGCTGAATACTGTATAAGCCTCCCGAAAGAGACAGAAAAGTTGATACAGATCAACTTCAATTTTAATTGGCCGACCCAAGGAGTAAAATATTTAGGTGTGCTCATCCCCAAAGACTACAACAGTATCTACCAAGCAAATTATCCCAAGCTGATCCGTGATCTAAAAGTGGATATTAGGAAGTGGGCGGCGTTCAAAATATCTTGGATCGGCAGGATATATAGCGTAAAGATGAATCTCCTCCCCCGCATCCTTTATTTGTTTCAGACACTACCGGTGCCACTTAGACTGAAGGACATACTCTCACTTCAGTCTGCTATAACCAAATTCATATGGGAGGGGAAAAAGCCGAGAGTAAAGGGTAAGATTCTAAAAAACACAACATTTGCGGGAGGGCTGGCGGTACCTTGTTTGCTATCATACTACAAAGCGGCACAATTATGCCAAATCTCCCAATGGCACACAAGCCCTGATTCGAAGAGGTGGGTTGCATTGGAGAGTGAAGCTTGCTCCACAATAGAGTTGAAAAGCTTGATCTGGTTACCCAAAACAGCCTTGAAGCTGATAAAAAAAGCCGCAGGCCTCAATGGCTAACTCGCTGGCTATCTGGGAGGCCAACAAATTTAGGTGCACACTGTCATCTAGAGGATCGCTGATGACCCCGCTTTAGGGCAACCTGGATTTTGCTCCAGGCCTGTACAGAAAGGAATTTACAATTTGGAAACAATTGGGCATGCATAGACTTCGAGATCTGGAGGGGAAAAAAGATATAAAGCCCTTTGAACAAATTAGAGCGGAAAAGAACCCCCCCCAAAGATATTTAGATTCCTCCAACTGCGAGCATTTTATAATAGTGTCACCCCTAGACCCCCACTAACCATGTTTGAAAAGCTCTGTCTCGTTGAGACTGATCTATAGAATAAGGGGAATGAACCCCATGGTGTCCGGTGCTCTACAGAGTATATATAGCTAGGTATGGGTTAATATTTTGTAGGCAACCTCAGATGCATATATATGTGAAGTAAAAACAATCCTACTGCAATTGAAATGTTCAAATATCCATATGATTATAAACGAAGGAACGGGGAGGCAGACTAAAAACCTAGGAGGGGGGCCAGTTATGCAGGAATTAGTATAGAGACTGGATGAGAAGCCGTGAAAAACTCCTCTCCTGTACTCACGGAACAACTAGAGCCTGCTGCCCTTACCCGCCTGGTATCTTCGCTGCTCCTTCGGTAGCTTCCCGGTCTCAGCTCCACAGTGGCTGCGCTTCAGTATGACGTCACCGCTGTCGCCGACCTGCTTGCTCCGGGATGGATTCCAAAGACGTGTCACGCGTACCAGTGGTCCTTGCAACCGCAGAGGGAGGCGGCTCCGTGGCGTGCGTCTTGTAGAGCAGGGGATCATTTGCGTGCTCCAGCCCAGGGATATGTAGCAGTAAAAGGTAGGTTTGTAGGCGGTCACTGCGTAGATAGGAACTCAGCCAAGGATGAGAGTTAAAATCAGCTTTATTTAGACATGGTGTTGGACATCACAGAGAGACTCCTATCCTCTGACGCGTTTCGTCCCGTGTAGGAACTTTATCAAAGAGTAAATGAAATCTCTCCAGACAGATCTTAAGTAGGCAGGTCCCCCTCCACTATTGGCTGGAAATTTGTTCACACAGTGGGAAGCACTTAGTCAATCACTGATTGAGATTGAAGCCTCATGTGGAGAAGAACCTTACCTCTCTATAAGATATGCTGCAAATACACAAAAAAACAAGTGATAACATTAAGCAACATACAAGAAAACCTTTAAAAATATATTAAAAGCAACTTTGTGTGATGTGCAGCAACCTAAATATAAAATTATATGTATTATAATCAATAGCACTGGATGATACCTTAAATTCATAAGAGGAGTGAGTGGAAAGAAACCTTATATGTTAGAAGTCATAAACATTTGATATACATTCTATACCACATTGCATTTATAATGTCAAGATGAGGAAATATAATGATTGATGAAAAATTGAAAAACACATGGGTAGAAACATCTAGTTTTGAATCCGATCTTTCCGATCCCGAATCTAGAGCTCACTCTGTCTCTTTTGATAGACCACGGGAATACTCTAGGGATCGGGGGACCTCCAAATACTCCGATAATGCCACCACCTCATTTATCCAATCCAAAAACTCTAAAGGATCAGGGCAACCCTCGTCAGCTTTTTTAGAAATGGGGGCCAAAGGCCGGGGAGAACGCGGAGATCCAAGAGAAAATGAGGGGGGAAGAGGGAGGTCCAAAAGAAAGAAATACGATTAGAACCCATAGATAATATTATCAACTTATCGGGGGTGGATTTAACCCTAGACCAACTATCAGTTCTCAACAAGGGTTTGGGATTTGCTCCTAGCCAGAATTTCCAATTATTCCAGACAGTAATAGACTTACAAAAATTTACGAGAAAATTGTCCTTAAAGAAAATGATGTCAGCCAGAAACAGATTTGAGGTGATAGAACCTTTGGAGGACCCTGCACAACCGGTTGATTCATCCACTACTATTGATGTTCCACTTTTGAACTTTAAGGAGAACTGTACCCTTTCCGATATGGATTCCTTATTAGAACTGCAAGGAGAACCCCTCACTACATACAGTCAGCCATTTTTTGGCCATGAGGATTCGGGATATCGTCCTAAATCATTATTTTGTCCGAATTTCAATAGGGGGCCTTCCATTGCTTTGTTTGAACAATTGGTTGAACGGGACTTACGTATTTTAGCCAAAGGTTTTACGAGTTCATATGTCAAATCTGGGAATCTATCTTATACGGAGGTTCAGCAAATTGAATGTATTAAAAGAGAACATGACATAGTTCTCAAAAATGCTGACAAGGGAGGGGCACTTGTTATACTGTCAAAATCTCAATACCATGTTGAAGCTATTAGACAATTGGGAGATAGAACCACCTATCACAGTCTCAAAGGTGACCCTACATCTGAGTACCATCTTGAGCTATTGAAACTGTTAGAGATGGGTCAAATTCTAAATGTTATCAGTCAAAAAGAATATTCATTTCTCTCCTGTCCACATCCCGTGATTCCGGTATTCCACCATCTCCCAAAGATCCATAAATCGCTGGTGGACCCTCCTGGTCGACCCATCATTGCGAGCATTGGATCTTTGGGAGATGGGTTATCGCGGTATGTGGACAGGTTTCTACAACCCCTGGTCTTCAAATTACCATCATTTATTAGGGATACCACAGACTTCCTCGTCAGTATACAGGAGTTACCTTGGCTACACGAATACAGGTGGGTCACTATGGACGTGACCTCCCTGTATTCTATTATTGAACACAAACATGGCCTAGAAGCCATTGAACACTTTTTAGATCAATCCACTCTATCTATATCACATTGCACTTTTCTATTAGAATCAATATCATTCTTACTAACGCACAATTATTTTTATTTGATTCACTTTTTTATTTACAAAATTTGGGCACCGCAATGGGCACAAGCTTCGCACCTTCGTACGCAAATTTATTTATGGGATTATGGGAGTCACGTTTTATTTTTCACAGTAACAATTCACACCGTCATAATATCGTCTTTTATAGGCGATATATTGACGATCTGATTTTTATTTGGAAAGGAGATGAAATTTCACTTTATTCTTTTTTTGATTATCTTAACAATAACACTTATAATATTAAATTCACTTTTGAGCACCACATCAATCATATTCACTTCTTGGATTTATTCCTGTATATTGACGGAAATAGAACCATACAATCTGATATCTACAGGAAGCTGAACTCAAGAAATACACTTTTATGTGCGCAAAGTTCCCATCCACGCTCTTTGATCAAAAACATCCCAGGGGCTCAATTTATTAGATTAAAAAAACTCTGCTCAGACAATGAGGTGTTTCTATCTCGTGCCAGGGAGATGTCAGACAGATTTCTGGAACGAGGATATTCAGCTAGAGATATAGCAGCAGCATTCGCCAAAGCAGACATTACAGACAGAAGTACACTTGTATGTAAGAAAAACAGGAATTATATCTCTAAAAGAGAGAGAGAAGTATTGTCAAGATTAGACAACACAAAAAGTCCTTTCTTCATCAGTACTTATAGTTCCCAGTCTCAGGATATTTGTAAAATCATATCCAAACACTGGCACACATTGTTATTAGACAAAGACATCTGCCCCATAGTACAACAGGGACCAAGATTCTCATATCGGAAAGCTAAAACTTTGGCCTTCCATCTGTCACCCAGCATGTTTAATTCTAAGTCCAACTTAACACATATTAGGAGCATTCCAAAAGGTTTTTTATCGATGTGGTAGTTGCTCTATGTGCCAGTATACATCCCAAACTAAATACATTTTATATAATGACAATCTCAAGAAATATTATATCAAGAATTTTCTCAATTGCAACATTGCATTTGTCATTTATATTCTTTTTTGTGGGTGCGGCCACAAATATGTGGGCCGCACTACAAGACCACTCAGAACAAGAATAGCTGAGCATGTACGGTTAATTAAAAAAAGAGATTTAAACCATCCAGTCCTCTAGACACTTTGCTCAATGTTCTAAAGGTGGCATCAACAATTTTTCTTTTTCTGCAATAGAACACATACCGTGCCACCCTAGGGGTGGCAATAGGGAAAACACTTTGAATAAACAAGAGATGTATTGGATATACACTCTCAACACTCTCCACCCCCATGGTATTAACCTTGACTGGGAGCTTAAACACTTCCTTCAGGGTTAAGGGTTGGGGGAGTCTTGAGAGTGTGTCTCCATGCATCTCAACATATTTATTATTTACTGTTTTGATTTCTTATATGCAAAACTATTCAAGACCGTGTTCTGTGATACAGTTGTCCTCGAGATTATGCATGTATATATATATGCGTATTCGTTTATTAGGTATACAGATGTAATAACCACAAAGAGTTTTGATGTAATTCTTTATTATTAAGATTCATATTACAATTATTTGCGTTGTTGTTTATGCATTACAAATAATTTTTCATCAATCATTATATTTCCTCATCTTGACATTATAAATGCAATGTGGTATAGAATGTATATCAAATGTTTATGACTTCTAACATATAAGGTTTCTTTCCACTCACTCCTCTTATGAATTTAAGGTATCATCCAGTGCTATTGATTATAATACATATAATTTTATATTTAGGTTGCTGCACATCACACGAAGTTGTTTTTAATATATTTTTAAAGTTTTCTTGTATGTTGCTTAATGTTATCACTTGTTTTTTTTGTGTATTTGCAGCATATCTTATAGAGAGGTAAGGTTCTTCTCCACTTGAGGCTTCAATCTCAATCAGTGATTGACTAAGTGCTTCCCACTGTGTGAACAAATTTCCAGCCAATAGTGGAGGGGGACCTGCCTACTTAAGATCTGTCTGGAGAGATTTAATTTACTCTTTGATAAAGTTCCTACACGGGCCGAAACGCGTCAGAGGATAGGAGTCTCTCTGTGATGACCAGCACCATGTCTAAATAAAGCTGATTTTAACTCTCATCCTTGGCTGAGTTCCTATCTACGCAGTGACCGCCTACAAACCTACCTTTCGTTGAGACTGATACCCGGGGACTCACATCGCAATTGTACAGAGAAGTGATCGGTTCAGGGGTAAAAGTTGACCACAAACTGAAATACATGGACCAGTGGGAGAAGGATTTAGGTGAAGTATTAGATGAAGAGGAATGGGCTAAGATTATTACGGCTACTGCTAAGAGTTCTATCTGCACGACATTAAGGGAAAACGCATATAAAGTGTTAATGCGTTGGTATCACACTCCCATGAAATTATCTAAATTTGTACCAGGGTACTCCCCGCTGTGCCCTAGACAGTGCGGAGCAACAGCTGACCTGTTACATATGCTGTGGTCTTGCCCGCGGATTAGACCGCTATGGCGAGAAATTAGAGATTGGCTCGAGAGGATTCTTAACCTCAAAATCCCTTTGGACCCGTGGCGGTTCCTACTGAACAGGCCGACACTGGGATTGAATAAATCAAGTAATACATTGGTTGCCTATTTCGCAACAGCAACTCGGTGTGAGATCGCAGCATTATGGAAACAACCCGAAATTCCATCAATTCCCAAGATTCGGAACAGAATTTGGTTTGTATGCCAGATGGAAAAATTAACGAGTTTAGTTAATGACACTGGCGAAAGTTACCTAAAAACCTGGACGTCTTGGTTGGCCCAGATGGACATCCCGGGAGTAGAGAGAGATACCATCCTGCTATGATAGTTGCAGATGCGTTTTCCCTTGATAGGGGCCCGAAGTAGGTGTTACTAGTGATATTTGGTGACAGGAGCACCCTAGACGAGTGTTCAGAGCTGGAGACTAGACCCCCCACCCGTCGAGAGAGCCCGGATGGGATTCAGGGCTATGGTGAAGCTGGGAGTCGGGGTTATCAAATATCAATTCACCCGGCTGGAGAGTGCCCCGCGCCACACCCCCTACCCCCCCCCCCCCCCTCTTCCTTCCTGTTTCCCCCTTTCCCCCCCACTCTTTTTGATTACGTGTTAAAGTAAATTGAAATGTTTTGGTACAATTGCTGCAGATGCTATGACTGTACATGTATGCTTATGAAAAACACAATAAAACCAAAGTTATAAAAATAAATAATTGATGAACGAAAGTCCACTGTTTAAATTTTCCAACAGTATAGGCATAAGGGGATTTTCATTCAGACGGCCGGAACAGAGGATACACTTAATTTGTAATCACTGCACTTTAGAAATGCATAGCAGGAAATTCCTGCAAGGTAAGCGACACATATTTTAGCCCGGACTTCTAAGACACCCGCTGGCTCAGAGCCAAGATTTCTGGAAAAGTCCGCAGTTAAAAGACTTAGGCCGACTAACGTGTTAAGTGGGGAGGGGTAATGCAATTATCCCCATCTTAGAAAATGGCCCAGATGTCCGGCCAGCTCAGACAAAATGTCGCCAGGTAAGGGGGACGGGTCTGGTATGCTAAACGACAAAGGTGCGAGGTTCGCGCATGCCTTTAGCAAACTCCAGGTTGACTAAGTATTAGCAACTCCGGGATAGGTGGGGAATATTATTCCCACGGAGGAGATTGGCTACACAGGTTAAAGATATGGATTTTGAATTGCATAAGAATCCCTGCAGCCGATCGGGAGTCAGTTCCATCTTGTATCAAGATTCATATAAGATTGATTTTAAACTTTATATCATCATAATCAAAGTCAAGAGTCCGTAAGAACTAAGGAATCCAAAACCAATTGTATGGCGGTAGAACGAAGTAAGCAGCTTTGGAGGAGAAACAGCGGTTGCGAGAGGCGTCATTGTTCAAAGACTGTTTTCGGCTCTGTTTGCGCACAACTCACGCTCCTGGGAAATTGTGCCTAGAGACTCTATTTATAAAGATCTCGTTTTGGGAATAGAAGATTTCGTTTTGCCCCATCAGAGTAAGTGTATTTCAAGTGTTTTTTTTGTAAATGTGTGCATTCTGTAAATAAATCACAATTTATTTTATCTCTTGCATTGCTCAATCAAAGGATCCAGGTAATTTTGTGTTAAAAGTGCTGGCCTCCCAATACAATATGCAGACACATGCTGTCAAAAGAGAAAACTTTGCATACTCAAATACCAAACATTGTATATATAGTATGATGTCATATAAAGACATCTAACCAAATATTGAACTATATATCAAAGATAATATTAAAAAACAACAATATGAAAATCAGTATGAAAAAATCAATATACATACACAAAATTAACTAAAAAGAACTACCCTATTTCCTCGATTCTAAGGTGCAACCTTGATTTAATAAAAAAAATTGGGGGGGAAAAAACCCCACTATACTAAATGTGCAGAATTTTTTTTCTGGGGGGATGATGAGGGGGAGAGAGAGCGGACGGGGGGCAGGGAGGAGGGCGAGAGAGTTTCCGGCGGAGGAAGAAGAGGGAGGATGGGGCGGGGAGAGAGAGGGAGATGGGGGGTGCACCCGAGAAGAGGGGAGAGGGGGGAGAGAAGACGGGGGGCGTATGAGTAGGGCCAGGAGGGAGGGGACGAGATGAGTCGAGGAGGGGGGCAGAGGGGAGAGAGTTGCTCGAGGGGGGAGGGGGGCGAGAGAGGGAGGGAGGAGGAGGGGAGAAAGGGAAGGAGGGGCGGAGAGAGAGAGGGAAGGGGGGAGGAGAGAGGGGGAATGGGGGAAGGGGGAGAGGGGAGAGAGGGGGGAAAGGGGAGAGGAGGAAATGAGAGGTGCGAGAGGGGGGGGAGAGATGGGGGGAGGAAAGAGGTGGGAGAGAGGGGTAGGGGGGGAGAATGGAGGGGAGGGGGGGAATTGAGGGAAGGGGGGAGAATTGAGGGAAGGGGGGAGAGGGGAGAGAATGAAAGGACACACAGAGACACACAAACACACAGAGATAGACACACAGATACACACACAGACAAACACACACCTCCTTCTGCACGTGCAGCTCACAAAGAGATTTGACAGGGGGGAGGAGGGGGGCTGCTGTGTCCGGTTGCTGACCTCTCTGCACGGAGGGGAGGGGGGCTGTAAACAGCTATACTGTTTGCAGAACACAGACCGGCTGCATCTCCAACATATCTCTCTGTACGAGGGGGAGGAGGGGGGCCCGTGATCGCAGACATTTTTGCTGCACACAGAAAACCGACAGGCATCTCCAGCAGCGCCCCCTGGCTGTTTTTTTTTCCCCAGTGCATCGATTGTAAAACGCAGACCTATTTCAGCCACGTGAGAAAGGGAAAAAACCTGCGTCTTATAATCGAGGAAATGCGGTATATCCCTAAAAAAATCATAAGATAATCAATAAACTAAGCAAAGTTTACCAAAAACATAACGGTACTGTATCAAATTATATAATTAAATGATTATAATCAGTGGACCATGTTGATAAATGATTTGACAAATATCTGAAAAATAATAATAACTATACTCAATCTTTAATCAATATTTTAGAGAGATGCATGGTATTAATACTCCATATAATGAACTCTGACCTTCACAGAAAATGGAGAAAGGAGAAAAAGATAAAGTATGAACTTGAATCGTATAATAATAATAATAATAGCATGTTCTTGTATAGCGCTGCTAGTTTTACATAGCGCTTTACAGAGACAATTTGCAGACACGAGCTTACAATCTATGTTTTTGGTGCCTGAGGCAAAGGGAGATAAAGTGACTTGCCCAAGGTATAATTAAATAATCTTTGTACTAAGATGGTGATACAAAAGATATATAGAAGAACAAATGCATCTCAATCCCTAATGAGTTAAAAAAAAATGTTTTAGTTCCGATTCTACAGTCATCCCCTAAGGACAAAGTGTATCTAGTGAGAATATCCAATACATTTCCTTTTGATTGAGAATATTTAGTCTATACCTCCCCTAACATGTAGATGTTCCAATCCTGTAAATGAAACATTTGTTATACCTCCTTTGGGACAATTGGAAAAAATGTCTGGACACCGGATGAGACAATCGAATCTAAGTTAATATGAAGCAATTTGATTGCTGTTGCTATTAAACATTATAAGCCTGGATACATTTGGCTACACTACACACATGGCTGGCACACTCTAGAAACCATTGATCCAATTCTACTATGCTATTAAGCAGGTTTGCTACGACCTAAGATCAATGTGGATTCTAGGTAGTGATTAATTGTTTGGTGTCCTATCAAGATTACTAGGGTATTCAAATGCACTAGTATATTTAACTTGCATTTATACTGCCATTAACCCCTATCTTGATACTATCAGTCTCTCCATTGGGGATTTTTTCAATACTACTTTTTAAGTATTAATAGTTGAGCGGTTGTCATTCTCTTTTTCTGTATTTATCGTTAAACACCCAGCATTCCCCCTTCGTGCCCTTGTTCGGTGGTTGACTCCCGGGCCTCCGACCCAGCCCCTTCCCCTGTCCCACTAGTTCCATCCACAAATCCATGTCTTTTTTCCCCAAACTCTAAATTGGATTTCCCTGCCAACTCTGCCTAAAACGCTCGTCATAATCCTGCCATGCAGACCCCCGTATTTATCATGTGTAGTCTGTATTACATGCATGTATTTCATTAAATTAGGCCCTTGCTTTGGATGTTTTTTAAGGAGATAGTCACTGAACACCACAAAACACAGCATCCTGTTCCCAGTGCTCCTCAATATACGTGCTGCCCCTTTCTCACCCGCCTCCCGCCCGCGCTTCCTCTCCACGCCCCTCTACTGACAGTTTAAGCATATCCACATATTTCCTTTTTACTATATCTCTCTGGGCTTTCCTGAACAGGTGTGTGTACAGAGAGCTAGTCGCGACTGTGTACATATCCCTACCACTGTGGGACGAAACTTCCCCGTCCTTGCGCACTTTTCTTTCATTCGCCTTTCACCCCTTTGTCATGGGAGAGGGGGTTTGGCCCGATATTAAAGGGGTTACACCCCATTTGGCCACCCCCTACTCTCACTTGCGAAGCAAGGGGTTAACTGGACTGCGGTCCAGCAATGTGTTTTTACCCTGCTTCAGTACCCAAATGTGTATTCCCCTGTAAATATGTATTGTTCCCATTCCAGTGTCTGCACCAACACATACACTGAGATTAATGCGGGAGGGAAGGGGTTAATAGTTAAGGAGTGATTATAGCCCTTTGTTCCATTTTCCCGCCTTTGCAGGCTCCATTTTGCAGCTCCCCATAGGTCGCCATTGCAGCTCCATGCGATCCTATAGGGAAACTGGCGATTTGGGTCCATTTTCATCAGAAGACCTGTAGGTGGCACCCGAGAGGAGGAGCGGCGGTTCCCCATTGTAAGGCCTTGGCCATGGTTATTGCTGGCGGGCGGAGGCGCGCTGATACTGAGGGAAAGCGGGTGCTTTCCCTGGCCTTACACAGCGCGCCGTCCGGGGGCGTGCCGGGGGGCGGCCAGTGACGTTACGGAGCTGGTTCGCCCTCATTGGGCGAACCGCTCACATGACCGGCCCTGCGCTCCGGCGAGCGCGAAAATGTTACATTTTTCTAAAACTTACGCTTCCGCACGCTTGCGTAAGCGAGCCCCTGATTAAGTCGCTCTCATTGCGGCTGCAGGGGCTCAGTGCTGAGCATAAGCGCGCCTCAGCGCGCTTCCGCCAGCAGTAACCATGGACGCAGCCTTAGTCAATGGAGCAATTCATTTCAATGGGGATTCCTCGACGCCGACCTCCAGGAACGGGTTGGCAGCCATCCAAACCGCAGACCGCAGAAGCGGATACAATATCTGAAAAAGAGCTTTGATCACACTAGGTCAAGTTCACATACAATTGGCGTGGGAAACTTAGGTTCTAGGGCACCCAGAAATACAATTATTTTTGCCCCTAGACACTGGGAACCCCCACACACGACCACCACCGGGTCCGAGAATGAGGGACCCCTGTAAAGGGTCGCACTCGCAACGAGGGTCGCGCCATTGACTCTAATGGGAGCGAAGGTCCTATTGAATCCTATGGCGGCGCAGGCCCATGCATTTCCTATGGCGGCGCCAGCCATATTGATTCTAATGGAAGAAAGCCGCGTGGCTTGAAATGGCTAAATCCGAAATGGTGAAAAGTGTAAACCTATATCTCCGGTTCTGTGAGTACCAGAGGGCTGGGATTTTGGTCGCAGGTAGTCACTGTTCCAGCATGACTGCATGGCCATTTCCAGCCCTCTCCAATCAACCAGACGGAGTATAGGTACATGTGAAGATTGTGATTTCTTTTAGCTATAGCGGAGAATCCTGCATTCAAGTTAATAGGGGATTTTAACTTGTTTTTTGTATTTCCGGTTCTGGGGTTCGTGGGAGGCTGAAACTTGGCCACTATGGCAAAGGTCCTCTGGCGTGAGGACCTGGCAACTTTCAGCCCGCTCAGACCCACAGAACGGATTATTTAAATATGTGTAGGTATTAAAGAATATATTGTTTTTCAAGGCTGGGATAAAGCCCGGGAAAAGTTACTGGCTCTGTTTTCTGTTAATGTTCAGGGGGGAGACAAGTGGTCTACAATAAACCCTCTGATCAAAGGCTGACCACTCTGATTGTGTACAATAGGACGGAGAAACGCAGAGCCTGAGTGGTCTGTAAGTGTCATAATTCACACTTACACACAAAAGGGTTTCCTGACTACAAATAAGTCTGCTAGACATTCAGGCGCCCAAAGGTTAAGTAAAGAACAAAAAACTAGGCGCTTACTGTGGCGGTAGGGAGGGTTTGGCCCGGGGTTAACGGGGTTACCCCCC
>WSYH01012800.1:0-18113 GCA_036426205.1 Ascaphus truei
TGTATGTTCCGATGTCCCCCCCTGTATGTGCCCTGCTCCCCCTGGTATTTGTTTTTGCCTCTGCTCCCCCTGGATGTGCCTCTGTCCCCCCTTATGTGCCTCTGCTCCCCCCGGTATGGCCTCTGCCTCCCCCCTGATGTGCCTCTGTACCCCCGTATGTGCCTGTCCCCACTGTAGGGTGCCTCGTCCCCCCCTGTATGTGCCTCTGTCCCCCCCTGTATGTGCCTCTGTCCCCCTGGTATGGCCTCTGCTCCCCGTATGTTCCTATGTCCCCCCCGTATGTGCCTCGGTCCCCCCTGTTAGGTGGCCTCGCCCTTGTAGGTGCCTCTGTTCCCCCCTGTACTGCCCTGTTCCCCGTATGTGCCTATGCTCCCCCTGTAGTCTATGTCCCCCCCTGTATGTGCCTCTGTTCCCCCTGTACGTGCCTCTGCTCCCCCTGTATGGCCTTTGTCCCCCCCTGTATGTTCCTCTGTCCCCCCTGTATGTTTCTCTGTCACCCCCTGTACGTGCCTCTGTTCCCCCCTGTAGGTGCCTCTTGCTTCCCCCTGTATGTACCTCTGGTTCCCCCCTGTATGAGCCTCTGTCCCCCCCTGTGTGCCTCTGCTCCTCTGTATGTGCCTCCGCCTTCCCCTCTGTATGTGCCTCTGTATGAACCTCTGTCCCTCCCTGTATGTGTCTCGTTCTCCCCTGTATGTGCTAGTCCCCCCCTCTGTATGGGCCTATGGCTCCCTCTGTATGTGCCTGTCCCCATGTATGTGCCTGTCCCCTTCTGTATGTGCCTATGTCCCCCTCGGTATGTGCTATGTCACTACTGTATGTATGTGACTAGTCCCCCCTCTGTATGTGCCTGTCCCCTATGTATGTGCCTGTCCCCATCTGTATGTGCACTGTCCCCTTCGTATGTGCCTCTGTCCCCCTCTGTATGTGCCTCTGTTCCCCTCTGTATGTGACCTCTGTTCCCCCCTGTATTGCCTTGTCCCCTCTCTGTATGTGCTTATGTCCCCCTCTGTATGTGCCTCTGTTCCCCTCTGTATGTGCCTTGTTCCCCTCTGTAGGTGCCTCTGTTCCCTTGTATGTGCCTCTGCTCCCCCCCTGTATGGCCATGTGTTCCCCCCTGTGTATGGGACTCGGTCCCCCCCTTGTATGTGCCGTCCCCTCTGTATGGGCCTTACCCTTGTATGTGCCTATGTCCCCCCCACTGTATGTGCCTCTGCCCCCCTCTGTAGGTGCCCTTTCCCCCTCGTATGTGCCTCTGTTCCCCTCTATGTGCCTCTGCTCCCCCCTGTATGTTGCCTTTGTTCCCCCCTGTAGGTGCCTTGTTCCCCCCCTGTATGTGCCTCTGTTCCCCCCTGTAGGTGCCTCTTCTTACCCTCTGTATGGGCCTCTGCTCCCCCCCTGTATGTGCCTCTGTCCCCCCTGTATGTGCCTCTTGGTCCCCCCCTGTATGTGACTCTGTTCCCCCCTTTATGTGCCTCTGCCCCCTCTGTATGTGCCTCTATCCCCTTATGTGCCTCTGCACCCACTATGTATGTGCCTCTGTCCCCCCCTGTATGTTGCCTCTGTTCCCCCCTTTATGTGCCTCTGCACCCTCTGTATGTGCCTCTGTTCCCCCTCTGTATGTGCCTCTGTCCCCCTCTGTATGTGCCTCTGTTCCCCGCTGTATGGCCTCTGTTCCCCACGGTATATGTGCCTTGCACCCCTCTGTATGAGCCTTGTTCCCCCTCTGTTGAGCCTCTGTCCCCCTCTGTATGTGCTCTGTTCCCCTCTGTAGAGCATCTTTCCCCTCTGTATGAGCCTCTGTTCCCCTCTGTATGTGCCTCTGTTCCCCCCGGTATCTGCCTCTGCACCCATCGTATGTGCCTCTGCTCCCCCTTGTATGTGCCTCTGTATGAGTCTGTAGTGCCTTGTCCCCCCTCTGGAGGTGGCTCTGTTCCACCTATGTAGTGCCTCTGTTCCCCTCTGTAGTGCCTCTGTTCCCCTCTGTATGTGCCTCTGTTCCCCTCTGTATGTGCCTCTGTTCCCCACGGTATCTGCCTTCTGCACCCCTCTGTAATGTGCCTTTGCTCCCCTTGTATGTGCCTCTGTATGAGCCTCTGTTCCCCTCTGTATGAGCCTATGTTCACCCTGTTTATGTGCCTCTGGCCCCCCCTGTATAGCCTCTGTTCCCCCCTCTGTATGTGCCTCTGTCCCGCCCGGTATGGGCCTCTGTCCCCTTGTATGTGCCTCTGCTCCCCCCTGTATGTGCCTCTGCTCCCCCCTGTATGTGCCTTTGCCTCCCCCTCTGTATGTGCCTCTGTTCCCCTATGTATGTGCCTCTGTCCCCCCCTGTATGTGACGCTGACGTCCTCTGTATGTGCCTCTGCCCCTCCCCCCCTGTACTGTGCTCGGTCCCCCCTGTATGTGCCTCTGTCCCCCCCTGAGCCCTTTCTCATGGGTTTCTGTGTTCTGTACAGTTCATCGCTGCCAACGACAAGCTCTGGTTCTGGCTGGAGGTGAATTCGGTGGTGGATTTCTTCACTGTTCCTCCTGTCTTTGTGTCGGTTTATTTAAACAGGAGCTGGCTGGGTAAGTAACTAAACCCCTCTACCCCCTGTAATAAAATGCTGCTGTTTGCCCCACACATTAAGCGAGTTAACATAACATGAACCCAAGCAAACATTGCGTTCTGCCTTAGCACAGCGGCTCTCAACTCTAGTCCTCAGGCCCCCTCAACAGGTCAGGTTTTAAGGATATCCCTGCTTCAGCACAGGTGACTCAATCAGTTTGATTGAGCCACCTGTGTTGATTGTAGGGAGTGATGAGCAGGGATTGTGATGAGCAAGGGATGATTGAGACAACCTGTGCTGAAGCAGGGATTCCGAAAACCTGACCTGTTGGGGGGGTCTTGAGGGCTGGAGTTGAGAACCCCTGGATGAAGTCAAAGGGCGTTGCGTTAAGTATAACTAACGTGTGCGCTAATGGGAGTAAAAGGGGGTCCGTTCAAGTTAACGCAGAGATACGTTCGTTAAGCCGTGCGCCTCCTCTAACGCCGTGCGTCGCCTCTAACGCCGTGCGTCTCCTCTAACGCCGTGCGTCACCTCTAACGCCTTGCGTCACCTCTAACGCGTGCGTTCTCTCTAACCGCCGCATGTGTCACCTCGAAACGCCGTTGCGTCGCCTCTAACGCCCGTGCGTCTCCTCTAAGCCGTTGCGTCTCCCTAACGCCGTGCGTCACCTCTAGCCGTGCCGCCCACTAACGCAATGCGTTCCTGTTAACGCTGGGCGTCTCCTCTAACGCCATGCGTCCGCCCCTACGCCGTGTGCGTCTCACGACGTTTTGTGCGTCTCCTCTAACGCCGTGTCGCTCCTCATAACGCCGTGGTGGCCACCTCGAAAACGCGTTGCGTCTCCTCTAACGCCGTGCGTCTCCTTAAAACGACCGTGCGTCACCTATAACGCCGTTGACGTCTGCCTCTAACGCCGTGCGTCGCCTCTAAACGCGGTGCTGTCACCTCTAAGCCGTGCGTCACCTCTTAAAACCGCCGTGCGTCACTCTACGCCTTGCGTCACCTCTAAACGCCGGCGTCTCCTCAACGCCGTTGCGTCGCTCTAAACGACGTGCGCGCCTCTAACGCCGTGCGTCTCTCAACGCAGTGCGTATCTGTAACGCAGTGCGTCACTCTGACGCCGTGGTCACCTCTAACCCTGGGTTCCCTCTAACGCAGGCGTCCTCTCCTCTAACGCTGGTCGCCTCTAACGACGTGCGTCGCCTCTAACGCCGAGCGTCGCTCTAACGCCGTGCGTCTCCTCTAAAGCGTGCGCGCCTTCTAACGCCGTGCGTCTCCTCTAACGAACGCGTCGCTCTCTAACGCCGTTGCCGTCTCCTCTACGCGTTTTTTTTTTTGTTGGTCGCCGAACCTCTAACGCCGGCGTCGCTCGAACGCCGTGCGTCTCTCTAACGCCGTGCGTCTCCTCTAACAGCCGTGCGTATACGATAACGCCGTCGTCGCCTCTCAAGCCGTGCGTCTCCTCTAACGCCGGGCGTCGCCCAACGCCGTAGCTGCGTCTCTCTAACGCGGCGTCTCCTCTAACGCCGTGCGTCACCTCTAACGCCGTGCGTCTCCTCTAACTCCGTGCGTCACCTCTAACGCCGTGGCGTCTCTCTCTAACGCCGTTGCGTTCTCCTCTAAAGCGTGCTTCTCCTCTAAACAGCCGATGCCGTCCTCTAACGCCGTGCGTATCCTCTAACGCCGTTGAGTTCTCCTCTAACGCCGTGGCTCCTCTAACGCGTGCGTCTCCTCTAACGCCGTGGACTCCTCTAACGAATTGCGGGAGCCTCTAACGCCGTGCGTCTCTCTACGCATTGCGTCATCTCTAACGAAGTGGTATCTAACGCCGTGCGTCTCCTCTAACGCCTTGCGTCACCTCTAACGCCGTGCGTCTCCTCTAACGCCGTGCGTCACCTCTAACGCCGTGCGTCTCCTCTAACTGCCGTGCGTCACCTCTAACGCCGTGCGTCTCCTCTAACGCCGTGCGTCTCCTCTAACGCCGTTGCGGTCACCTCTAACGCCGTGCGTCTCCTCAACGACGTGCGTCTCCTCTAAACGACTGCGTCACCCTACGCCGTGCGTCACCTCTAACGCCGTGCGTCTCCTCTAACGCCGTGCGTCTCCTCAACGCGTGCGTCACCTCTAACGCAGTGCGTCTCCTCTAACGCCGTGCGTCTCCCTCTAACGCACGGTGCGTCCCTCCTCTAACGCCGGGCGTAACATCTAACGCCGTGCGTCTCCTCTAAAAACCGGACGTCGTCGCCTCTTAACGCCGTGATTCGCCTCTAACGCCGTGCGTCTTAACGCCGTGCGTCACCTCTAACGCCGTGCGTCTCTACGCCGTTGCGTCACCTTAACGCCGTGCGTCTCCCTCTAACGCCGGCGTCTCCTCTAAGCCGTTGTGCGTCCGCCTCAACGCCGTTGCTGCGTCTCCCCTCTAACGCCGTGCGTCGCCTCACCGCCGTGCGTCTCTAACGCCGTGCGTCGCCCTAACGCGTTTGCGTCGCCTCTAACGCCGTGCGTCACCTTTTTTTTCTAACGCAGTGCGTCACCTGACCTCTAACGCGTTGAGTCTCCCTCGTAACGCCGTGATTCAACTCTAACGCCAGTGAGTAAACTCTAACGCCGTGTGCGTCACCTCTAACGCCACGGCGTCTCCTCTAACGCTATGCGTCACCTCTAACGACGTGCGTCACCTCTAAAAGCCGTGAGTCTCCTCGAACGCCTGCGTCAACTAAACGCCGTGCCGTCACTCTAACGCCGTGCGTTCCTCTAACGCGGCGTCACGCTAACGCCGTGTGCGTCACCTCTAACCGTGACGTACTCCTCTAACGCCGTGCGTCTCCCTCACGCCGTGCGTCACATCTAAGCGTTTGCGTCTCCTCTAACGCCGGTGCGTCTCCTCTTTAACGCCGTGCGTCTCCTCTAGCCGTGCGTCACCTCTAACGCCGTGGTCTCCCTCTAACGCCGTGCGTCTCTCTAACGCCGTGCGTTATCCTCTAACGCCGTGCGTCAACTCTAACGCCGGCCGTCACCTCTAACCGTGCGTCTCCTCTAAGCCGTGCGTCTCCTCAAGCAGTTTGCGTCATCTCTAACGCCGTTGCGTCCACCTCTAACGCGTTGCGTCTCCCTAACGCCGGGCCGTCTCCTTAACGCCTGCGTACCTCTACACGCCGTGCGTCACCTCTAACGCTAACTGAGACTAATTGAGTTACATTTTTGTAAAGTACAAAGTGACTTCTATATTATTATTATTATCCATTATTTGCAAAGCGCCAACATATCCCGCTGCGCTCATATCAATAGGTGCGGGAGAGGGTGACCAGCTTACTCCTAAATTTGAGTAACAAATGGAAATCTGACCTTTGCAACCTTAGGCGGCGCTTATAGTGACGGCGACAGAGCGACAGCGCTACCAAAAAAATATATGGTATTTAGTCCCTGTATTTGTGATTTTTGCGCGGAACGGTCTCCCCTTGCGGCCAATCGGGAGCTTCTGCGTGCCTAGGCCGCCCCCTTGATGAAGTCGCGGCCTTGCAGCTCTACAATTGGTGACGGGGTGTTTGTGGTTGGTGACATTTTCATCGGTCGCCGTATGCCTTGCACTATAGCGCGGCCTTATACACACGAAGTGTTTGGCGGCCTTTTTGTCTCATTGCAACGGTTCCAAAGATTAATGTACAAGTCTCGTGAATGGTTGTTATATCCCTGATATTTGTATATTTAGTAAACCTACACATCTCTGGAGTGTCTTCCTGGCCACGCCCTCTGCGATTCTGCAGAACCCACACGTCGTCCCTTTCAAAAAGAGTTGTGTTTATTCCTAGAAGAATTGTGACGCCATATTTCAATCCCCCCCCCCCACTTGCAAACCCCAGATAACCCTATTCCTAGATCTGCACAGAACCAGGCAGTGTCAGTGACCCGCCATAAAACCAATTCATTTATTTTTAAGACAGCTTGCAACTAACATTAACCTCTGATGTGCCAGATTGATTACAACACCGAATATCTCATGATATTATTCTCACACCCTACTGCGGAATATGCTGGCACCTTACAAATAAACGATAATAATTATAATAATGTGTGTTTGTGGAGTCGTGGTTCTATTGCACGGAATAGTCTCACATAATAGAACACAAGCGCTTCCTTTCCTTCGGCGTCTCCTGCATGTATCAGTGTTCCTTCAGGAGCAGGACAGCAGAGATGGATCACAGACTGTATCAGCACCTCCTGTATGTATCAGTGTTCCTGCAGGAGCAGGACAGCAGAGATGGATCACAGACTGTATCAGCACCTCCTGTATGTATCAGTGTTCCTGCAGGAGCAGGACAGCAGAGATGGATCACAGACTGGATCAGCACCTCCTGTATGTATCAGTGTTCCTGCAGGAGCAGGACAGCAGAGATAGATCACAGACTGTATCAGCACCTCCTGTATGTATCAGTGTTCCGCGGAGCAGGCAGCAGAGATTGGATCACAGACTTTCAGCACCTCCTGTATGATCAGTGTTTCCTGCAGGAGTAGCGACAGCAGAGATGGATCACCAGACTGTATCAGCACCTCACTGTATGTATCAGTTGTTCCTGCAGGAGCCAGGACATCAGAGGATGGATCACAAGAATGGATCAGCACTCCTGTATGAGCAGTGTTCTGCATGAGCAGGGATAGAGAGATGGATCACAGACTGGATCAGCACCTCCTGTATGTATAGGTTCCTGCAGGAGCAGGGACAAGCAGAGATGGATCACAGACTGGATCAGCACCTCCTGTATGTATCAGTGTTCCTGCAGGAGAAGGACAGCAGAGATGGATCACAGATGGATCAGCAACCTCCTTATGTATCAGTGTTTCCTGCAGGAGCAGGACAGCAGAGATGGATCACAGACTGGATCAGCACCTCCTGTATGTATCAGTGTCCTGCAGGAGAGGACAGCAGAGATGGATACCAAGACTGGAATCGCACCTCCTGTATGTATCAGTGTTCCTGCAGGAGCAGGACAGCAGAGATAGATCAGACTGTATCAGCACCTCTGCCTTATGTATCAGTGTTCTGACAGGGAGCAGGACAGCCAGAGATGAGACACAGACCTGTATCAGCACCTCCTGTAGTCTAGTGTCCTGCAAAGGGAGCAGGACAGCGAGATGGGATAACAGCGTATCAGCAGAATATGTATGTAATCAGTGTTCCTGCAGGAGCAGGACAGCCAGAGTGGATCACAGATCTGATCAGCACCTCCTGTATGTATTTCAGTGTTCTGCAGGAGAAGGAAAGCAGAGATAGATCGGATTGGGCCCCCGACTTGTATCGGCGTCTCCTGTATGACAAGGTTCCTGAGGAGCAGGACCACAGAGATGGATCACAGCTGTATCAGCACCTCTGTATGTATCAGTGTTCATGCAGAGAGGACCGCGAAAAGACGGATCCAGACTGTATCAGCACCTCCTGTATTTATCAGTGGTTTCCGCAGGAGCAGGACAGCAGAGAAGGGGATCACAGACTGATCAGCACCTCCTGTATGTATCGTGTTCCTGCAGGAGCAGACAGCAGAGAAATCGACTTATCGGCGTTCTCCTGTATGATCAGTGTTCCTGCAGGAGCAGGACAGCAGAGAGGACACAGATGTATCAGACACATCCTGTTATGTATCAGTGTTCCTGCAGTGAGCAGGACAGCCAGAGAAGAGAGGATCACAGACTGATACAGCACCTCCTGTAGTATCAGTCATGTTCATGCAGGAGCAGGGACAGCAGAGATGGATCATGACTGGCTCAGCACCTCCTGTATGTCATCAGTGTTCGGCAGAGCAGGACAGCAGAGATGGATCACAGAATGGATCAGCACTCCTGTATTATCAGGGTTCCGCAGGAGCAGGCCAGCAGAGATGGATCACAGACTGGATCAGATTTGTCAGGCCTGTGACTTTTGGCACAATGTCACTCTGCGGTGTCAGCAGCTTCTTTACTTCGGTGTGGGGTTTCGATGCTGTGGTCTTTGCCCCTTAGGTTCTGCTACACCAGGGGTTCCCAACTCAGGTCCTCAAGGGCACCAACAGGCCAGGTTTTCAGGCTTATCCAGCTTCAGCACAGGGGCTCAATCAGTGACTCAGACAATGGCACTGAATTGATTGAGCCACCTGTGTGAAGCAGGGGACTGATGAGCCACCGTTGCTGAAGCAGAGATATCTGAAACCTGACTGTTGGGGCCCTTGAGGATCTGGAGTCGCCCCGGCACACCCCTGTCTATTACAGTACAAGATGTTGTTGTAATAAGGGAAAAAGCAACATCCATGTATAAAAAGGGATAGGGACGTACAAGTAGAAAGAAGGCAAGAACTCACCTGCAAGCACCGCCGGCAGCACTCACCCTGGCCAGCACCTCGCTAACCGGGCAGCACTCAACCGCACACTCGCCCGGGAAGCACTTCACCTGGGTCCAAAAGCACATGATGAACACACTGCAGCGCGAAATCCGGTGGAGGGACCGACGCAAGTCACGACCAAAACGCCCAGAAAGAGCGATGGGGGACACACTAACTGCACAGAACTGGACGAACAAGAATAAAGAGGAAAAAGCCGAACAGACTAGGCGTGCACCGCCCCACCTTGAAAAAGGAGCACTCAATGAACGACTAAAGTAGAAGACAGACAAGCACGATTCACGTGAGAGAAAACAGGGCAGACGATCAGGTAAACAGAAAACAGGATACAACAGAAACCGAAGAAAGGCATGCTAGACACAGCACTACACCCACCTAACAAGGGGGCCAAGACGAAGCCTGTACAACCCGGAGGAGCAGAAAAGCGGGGAATCAAGATTCTATCCATGGGAACGGATTTAATGAACGGAGATTACAGCACGGAACCAGGAAAAACAAACAAGAAGGCGACTAAGTGTAGAAAAACGTCATACGGGAATAAGAGCAAGTAAAAAGGCCGAAAAGCGTCGCGAG
This sequence comes from Ascaphus truei, assembly GCA_036426205.1. Classification (NCBI taxonomy): domain Eukaryota; kingdom Metazoa; phylum Chordata; class Amphibia; order Anura; family Ascaphidae; genus Ascaphus; species Ascaphus truei. Next base: position 9,485 of record WSYH01012800.1, read on the forward strand.
CCATGAGAGAGTTATCAGCAAAGCCAGGGTAGAGCACAAGAGGTATTGACCTAAGGGAGGTGAGTACAACTCGGCCCCTACGAAGGCGTATCCCTAGGAGCCTAAGGCCTTGTTGCTAGCACGAAAAAGACCGAGAGACACATGTGGAAAGGAGGGGGCGACTTGAGGCGGACTATGAACTTGGAAATTGCGCGCTACCAGACCATGAGCTATTAAAAAAGAGTAATAACAACAGTGGAGTGCACTAGGTGGCTCACAATGTAATACAAGACCAAGCTGGCCACAAATTTGTAACGTAAGACCTGAAACCGTTCCTCACGTGAACGTGCTTACAGTGATAAAACTGTAATTCCGCTCCCCTCCGTACAGTACATGTGTGCAGTGCTACTGGTACCCCCTCCGTACAGTACATGTGTGTCAGTGCTACTGTACCGCTCCCTCCGTACAGTACATGTGTGTCAGTGCTACGTACCGTCCCTCCGTACAGTACATGTGTGTCAGTGTACTGTACGCTCCCTCCGTACCAGTACATGTGTGTCAGTGCTACTTACCGCTCCCTCCGACAGTACATGTGTGTCAGTGCTACTGTACCGCTCCCTCCGTACAGTACAACATGTGTGTCAGTGCTACTGTACCGCTCCCTCCGTACAGTACATGTGTGTCAGTGCTACTGTACCGCTCCCTCCGTATAGTACAACATGTGTGTCAGTGCTACTGTACCGCTCCCTCCGTACAGTACATGTGTGTCAGTGCTACTGTACCGCTCCCTCCGTATAGTACAACGTGTGTCAGTGCTACTGTACCGCTCCCTCCGTACAGTACAACATGTGTGTCAGTGCTACTGTACCCGCTCCTCCGTATAGTACAATGTGTGTCAGTGATACTGTTACCGCTCCCTCCGTATAGTACAACATGTGTGTCAGTGCTACTGTACCGCTCCCTCCGTACAGTTCAACATGTGTCAGTGCTAATGTACGCTCCCTCCGGTAAGTACATGTGTGTCAGTGCTACTGTACCGCTCCCTCCAGTAAGTACAACTGGGTGTCAGTGCTACTGTACCGCCCCTCCGTACAGTAACAACATGTGGTCAGTGCTACTGTACCGCTCCCTCCGTATAGTACAACCGTGTGTCAGTGCTACTGTACCGCTCCCTCCGTACAGTACAACGTGTGGTCAGTGCTACTGTACCGCTCCCTCCGTATAGTACAAAACGTGTGTCAGTGCTACTGTACCGCTCCCTCCGTTACAGTACAACATGTGTGTCAGTGCTACTGTACCGCTCCCTCCGTATAGTACAAGTTGTGTCAGTGCTACGTACCGCTCCCTCCGTACAGTACAACTGTGTGTCAGTGCTACTGTACCGCTCCCTTCGTATAGTACAACATGTGTGTCAGTGCTACTGTACCGCTCCCTCCATACAGTGTTCGTTTGTCAGTGCTACTGTACCGCATCCCTCCATACAGTACGTGTGTCAGTGCTACTGTACCGCTCCCTTCGTATAGTACAACATGTGTGTCAATGCTACTGTACCGCTCCCTCCGTATAGTACAATGTGTGTCAGTGCTACTGTACCGCTCCCTCCGTACAGTACAACATGTGTGTCAGGCGTACTGTATGCTCCCTCCGTACAAGTACATGTGTCAGTGCTACTGTACCGCTCCCTCGTACAGTACATGTGTGTTCAGTGCACTGTACCGCTCCCTCGTATAGTACCAAGGTGTCAGTGCTACCTGTACCGCTTACCCTCCGTACAGTACAGTGTGTCAGTGCTACTGTACCGATCCGTATAGTACAACGTGTGCAGTGCTACTGACCGCTCCCTCGTACAGTAAACTGTGTCAGTGCTACTGTACCGCTCCCTCCGTTATAGTACAACGTGTGTCAGTGCTACTGTACCGTCCCTCCGTACAGTACAACATGTGTGTCAGTGCTACTGTACCGCTCCCTCGTATAGTACAACATGTGTGTCAGTGCTACTGTACCGCTCCCTCCATACAGTACGTGTGTCAGTGCTACTGTACCGCTCCCTCCATACAGTACGTGTGTGTCAGTGCTACTGTACCGCTCCTTCGTATAGTACAAATGTGTGTCAATGCTACTGTACCGCTCCCTCCGTATAGTACAATGTGTGTCAGTGTACTGTACCGCTCCCTCCGTACAGTTACAAACATGTGTGTCAGTGCTACTGTACTGTACATCCTACAGTACATGTGTGTCAGTGCTTACTGTCCGCTCCCTCCGTACAGTACATGTGTGTCAGTGCTACTGTACCGCTCCCTCCGTATAGTACAACGTGTGTCAGTGCTACTGTACCGCTCCCTCCGTACAGTACAACATGTGTGTCAGTGCTACTGTACCGCTCCCTCCGTATAGTACAACGTGTGTCAGTGCTACTGTACCGCTCCCTCAGTTACAGTTACAACATGTGTTGTCAGTGATACTGTTACGCTCCCTCCGTATAGTACAACGTGTGTCAGTGCTACTGTACCGCTCCCTCCGTACAGTACAACATGTGTGTCAGTGCTACTGTACCGCTCCCTTCGTATAGTACAACATGTGTGTCAGTGCTACTGTACCGCTCCCTCCATACAGTACGTGTGTCAGTGCTACTGTACCGCTCCCTCCATACAGTACGTGTGTCAGTGCTACTGTACCGCTCCCTTCGTATAGTACAACATGTGTGTCAATGCTACTGTACCGCTCCCTCCGTATAGTAACAATGTGTGTCAGTGTACTGTACCGCTTCACCTCGACAGTACAACATGTGTGTCAGTGCTACTGTACTGCTCCCTCCGTACAGTACATGTGTGTCAGTGCTACTGTACCGCTCCCTCCGTACAGTACATGTGTGTCAGTGCTACTGTACCGCTCCCTCCGTATTAGACAATGTGTGTCAGTGCTACTGTACACGCTCCCTACCGGTACAGTACATGTGTGTCAGTGCTACTGTACCGCTCCCTCCGTACAGTAAATGTGTGTCAGTGCTACTGTACCGCTCCCTCCGTATAGTACAAAGTTGTGTCAGTGTTCATGTACCGTTCCCCCGTACAGTACAACATGTGTGTCAGTGCTACTGTACCGCTCCCTCCATACAGTACGTGTGTCAGTGCTACTGTACTGCTCCCTCCTTAGGGAGATACAAGTGACACGTGCATGTTATTACCCAGAGTTCCCCACTGTATGACACGTGCATGTTATTACCCAGAGTTCCCCACTGTATGACACGTGCATGTTATTACCCAGAGTTCCCCACTGTATGACACGTGACAATGGGGTGAGTGAGGTTTTGGGGACCTGTGGAAGACGCACACGCCCGGCTCCTGGTTCTTCCTGTACTTGGTTTTGGGGATGGTGGCGCTTCCTGTACTTGGTTTTGGGGATGGTGGCACTTCCTGTACTTGGTTTTGGGGATGGTGGCACTTCCTGTACTTGGTTTTGGGGATGGTGGCACTTCCTGTACTTGGTTTTGGGGATGGTGGCACTTCCTGTACTTGGTTTTGGGGATGGTGGCGCTCCCTGTACTTGGTTTTGGGGATGGTGGTGCTTCCTTCCCCCGCCTCAATAACCTAGTTGGGGCTGATTGAAATATTCACAAGTTCAGAGGAACGTGATGAATTGAGAGCAATGTCTTCGCAGGTGCTGCCCTCTAGTGTACCGCAGCGGAAATACAGCACTGGGACTTACCTTGGTGGCTCTGGTTGTGTCCTGCAGGGTTCAGCCTCACTACTGACGTATCCAGGGAGGGAATATGTGTCTTGGGGGTCAATATGGCCACCAGGTCGGCCTTTCGCTAAAAAAAAACCTGGCAACTATTGCCCCCTTTTCCTCTCTCCCCCCCCCCACCACTCCCCCCCCCCACCACCACTCCCTCCCCCCCCCCCACCCCCACCCCATCTCTCTTCCTCCCCCCCTCCACCACCCCCTCTCTCTTCCCCTGTCATGTACCTCACACCTGTGAGCACGTGACCTGTACTGTATATGGGACGAGAGTTACTATACACAGCTCCCTAGCTGGCCCATTTTTCGCCTTCCGCCAAGGTCCCTCGTGTGAATAATATCTCCCCCGCTCACCCAGGCAGCCGCTAGTAGTGCTAAACGGGTTTCCTTAAAGGCCCACGTGGTAGTGAAGGGGTTAAAACCAAGAAAGTTGATTTGTATTGAAAGGGTCTCTCCTAATTTAGAACAAGGCTTCGCAATGGCCTCCTGGTTCAATTAGCGAATGTTCAAGTAATTGTGTGAAGGCGAAAAGTTTGTGAAAACATGTTTTTGGTCGACATTCTAAAAATTGCACGAACGCACGGCGAAAACCACCAAATTCTCTGAAATTCACCCCATAATTACCAACCCCGAGATGTAACGCGTCTGTATGATATACACTCTTGATGGCTTGAGAGAAGAGTTCAGTTTTCACAACTTTTATATCCCAGATGTGCAGACCTGGCCACTTTAGTGAGTGTGCGCAGCAAATCTGCCCACCGCGCCTTATCTCACCAAATCCAGCCCCCCGAAAATCTTCCTAGCACCTGTGAATAAACTCTCTAACCCGGGGTGCACAAACGTTGGGTGCTGCGCCCCCTGCCTGCTCTCCCCCAGTGCTTGCGCCCCCTTTACCTTTGTGCCGGCGTCAAATGACGCCGCGGGGTCATGTCACATAGCCCTGCGTTGTCATTTGACGCCGCCTTGCCATAGCGACGCGTCACCCGTAGCCGGCTGAATCAAAGTAAGTGAGAAGCCTTTGCGCGGTCTCCCCGGCATTTAATTTCAATGCCTTGGGCAAGAGCGCGGGGCCTCTGAAACCGCCCGCGCCCCTCCAAATCCTGCCCCCCCCCTACTCTAACCCACTATACATAAAGCAACTCTGTGAATCCAAAGCATAAAATCCCTCCCCATCACCCTCCGACTGTGCCCTTCCGCCTGCTGGCTGCGGAGGGGCAGTGCGTTGGCACGGTGTAGCTGTGGGAGGGGGTGCAGTGGCCAGAATGTGGCCCCCCCTTCCCCCGGAGTGTGAAGGAGCTTAAGCTTTAATATCCTGATGGCAGACAGGGGCTTTTAAAGCGCTGCTCAGCGAGGGATCAGTCGGGAAGCTGTGCAGCTCTCACGCCGCATGGAACAGCACCTCTGCTCCTCTCTGCCTCTGCTTCTCTCTGCCTCTGCTTCTCCCTGCCTCTGCTTCTCTCTGCCTCTGCTCCTCTCTGCCTCTGCTTCTCCCTGCCCTCTGTCTCTCTGTACTCTGGCTCTCTGACTTCTGCTCTCTAGCCGTGCTACTCCCTGCCTCGCTATTCTTTCCTCTGCTCCCTCGCCTGCTCTCCCTGCCTCTGCTCTCTCTCTGCCTGCTTCTCCTGCCTCTGCTTTACTCTGCCTCTTGCCTCTGCTTTCCTGCCTCTGATTTCTCTGCCTCTGCTTCTCTCTGCCTCTGCTTCTTCTGCCTCTGCTTCTCTCTGCCTCTGCTCTCTATGCCTCTGCTGTCTCTTGCCTCTGTCTTCTCTCTGGCCTGTTGCTTCTCTCCTGCCTCGCTTTCTTGCCTCGCTTCTATGCCTATTCTCTCTGCCTCGCTTCTCCTGCCTCGCTTCTCCCTGGCCTCTGCTTTCCCTGCCTCTGCTCTCTCTGCATCGACTTCTCCCTGCTCTCTGCTTCTCCTGCCTCTACTTCTCTCTGCCTGCGCTCTCTCTGCCGCTGCTCCTTCTGCTTGTTTCTCTGCTCGCTCCTCTGACTCGCTCCTCTCTTGCCTCTGCTTCTCCTGCCTCTGATTCTCCTGCCTTGCGTTCTCCCTGCCGCTGCTTCTCTCTGCCGCTGCTCCTCTCTGCCTCTGCTCCTCTCTGCCTCTGCTTCCCTTGCCTCGGCTTCCCTGCTCTGTCCTCTCTCCTATGCTTCCCTGCCTCTGCTCTCCCTGCCTCTGACTCTCTCTGCCTCTGCTTCTCCTGCCGCTGCTTCTCCCTGCCTCGGCTCCTCTATGCTCTGCTCTCCTTGCCTCTGATTCTCCTGCCTCTGCTTTCCCTGCCTATGTCTCCCTGCCTGCTTCTCCCTGCCTCTTGCTCTCTCTGCCTCTGCTTCTCTCTGCTCTGCTCCTCTCTGCCCTGCTCTGCTCCTGCCTTGCTCCTCTACTGCTCTGCTTCTCCCTGCTCTGCTCCTCTCTGCTCTGCTCCTCTCGCCTCTGCTTCTCTCTGCCTCTGCGTCTCCCTGCCTCTGCTTCCCCTGCCTTGCTTCTCTCTGCCGCTTCTCTTTCTTTGCCTCTCTGCTTCCCTCTGCTCTGTCTCTCTGCTGCGGTGTTGTCTTGGATTCTCATTGACCTTTTGCTTCTTGCTGTATGACAAGGAATAAGCATAAGGAGGTGACCCATAGCGGTGTCCCTGCTGGAGTTGATGCAGGGGTGTCTACGATCCACGTTCGCCTTGCCAGCTTATCCGTAGCATGAGCTATCCTTCCTCGGAGCTCAGCTATCCGTGCCCTCCACCAGGCAGAGAAGTCCCTGCCATTCCGCCCTCCATCCTTCCGAGCCATGATCCCCGCAAGATTTGGTTTGCCGTGCGCCCGAAAGGAGGGCACGAAGCAGGTTTACAGGACCCGCGGAGGCGCAAGAAGTCCCTGGGGGACTTGTACCAGAACGGCTACGAGTGAGAGCCGGACACAGCCACGGAGGAGGGGACAAGGGGAGCAGTTGGCTGGTACCACTCCTTCGCTCCTGTTACAGAGTGGCCCGTTACTGGGGGTAAGCTTGTATCGGTACCGGTGTGTTGTGAATGTTCACGAACTCAGCGGTGTTTGTTATTTTGCATCCATCACATCAAGGCGGGGGCAACGGAGCCCATCCTCAGTGTCTGATACTGTATGGAGCCTCCTAAAGTTCAGAAGCTAATTATTTCCATCGTTATTTAGCAGTGTTATTTAGTTGGGTCTTTTATTGTATGTGAACCTGTTTGTTGTACTATACGTGTGTTTTGTATGGATACCTGTTTTATTTGTACTATACGGGTGTACTTTGTAGGTGATACCTGTTTTTTGTACATACGTTGCATTATTTTGTATGTGATAACTGTTTTTTTACTATACGTTGTGTTACTTTGTAGTGATACTGTTTGTTGTACTATATGTTGTGTGTATTTTGTATGTGATACCTGTTTTTTGTACTATACGCTGTGTTACTTTGTATGTGATTCCTGTTTGTGTGTACTATACGTTGTGTTATTTTTATATGTGATACCTGTTTTATGTACTATACGCTGTGTTACTTTTGTAGTGATCATGTGTTGTATTTGTACTATACGGCTGTGTTTACTTTGGTATGTGATACCTGTTTTTATTTGTATTACGTTGTGTTACTTTTTTGCATGTGATTTCCTGTTTTTATTTGTACTATACGTTGTGTTACTTGCATGTGATACCTGTTTTTATTTGTACTATACGTGGTGTTACTTTGCATGTGATACCTGTTATTTGTACTATACGTAGTGTTACTTGTATGTGATACCTGTTGTTTTATTGACTATACTTGTGTTACTTTGTATGTGATCCTGTTTATTTGTACTATACGGTTGTGTTACTTTGCATGTTACCGTTGTTATTTTTACATACGGTGTGGACTTTGCATGGATTCTGTTTATTTGTACTATACGTTGTGTTACTTTGCATGTGATACCTGTTTTTATTTGTACTATACGTTGTGTTACTTTGTATGTGATACCTGTTTTTATTTGTACTATACGTTGTGTTACTTTGTATGTGATACCTGTTTTTATTTGTACTATACGTTGTGTTACTTTGCATGTGATACCTGTTGTTATTTGTACTATACGTTGTGTTACTTTGCCATGTGATCTGTTTTATTTGTACTATACGTTGTGTTACTTTGCATGTGATACCCTGTGTTATTTGTACTATACGTTGTGTACTTTGCATGTGGATTCCTGTTTATTTGTACTATACGTTGTGTTACTTGATGTGATCCTGTTTTATTTTACTATACGTTGTGTACTTTGTATTGATTCCTGTATTATTTGTACTACGTTGTGATTTTGTATGTGATACCTGTTTTTTGTAATAACGTGTGTTACTTTGTAGTTGATACCGTGTTTATTTGTACTATACGTTGCGTTATTTAGTTGTGATACTTTGTTTATTTTGTATATATACGTTGTGTTATTGTATGTGAGACCGTTTTATTTGCTACTATACGTTGTGTTACTTTGTATGTGATACCTGTTTTTATTTGTACTATACGTTGTGTTATTTTGTATGAGATACCTGTTTTTATTTGTACTATACGTTGTATGTGATACCTGTTTTTATTTGTACTGTACGTTGCGTTATTTTGCATGTTGCGCTGGCCTTTCTGTTCTTGTCTGGGGTTTTTTTTGTAGTCCACATAAGAAGAATGACGTGCGGGTGGGAAATATTCCTTGTATTTGTCTGCATGATCCACTTCTTCATTTCAGCCTCTTGCTATTTCTAGATTTAATAAAAACCCAACGAGGATGAGGAGGAGTTAATAGGGTCAAGGGCAGAAGGACGGGACAGTCCCGGGGAGCAGGAGAAGAGGGCAGAGAGACGGGGCAGTCCCGGGGAGCAGGAGAAGAGGGCCGAGAGACGGGGCAGTCCCGGGGAGCAGGAGAAGAGGGCCGAGAGACGGGGCAGT
>WSYH01012801.1:0-18100 GCA_036426205.1 Ascaphus truei
TATATATATATATTGTATTCATACTGTATACACATAAAAATACTTACACATCCACCTCTTAAGATGCTAGAGAAAATTGTCACCAAACTTCAGTATACCATTGCTAGGCAACAATGTGTCACAGGAACAAGGACTATTGAGTCAACCCTGTCATAAAAAATACAACCTATGTGGTGAAGGTAAGAAAACATCATGTGATAGATGTAATGTAAGCGGATGGTTTAGGACTTCCTGGTGCAAGCAGTAAAAATGTTAAACATGCTTTCGATTGTTTATTTTTTAAACAGATTGTGCAAAGGCAGTTAGGGTCTGTTTAAATAAAATCAGTTAGACCGTAGACTGGGAGAGAGAGGGGGCAGGAAAAAGGCAGATAGAACAAGAGTGTGTGTTAAAGATAAAAAGGAGAGAAATTGGAAAAATAGAAAAGAAAGCATATAGTGTAGTACATTCAGTAGCAAGAAGTAGGACACAGAGTAATAACATATAGAATAGAAGCAGATCTAGACAGAGATTACACATCTTAGATAGAGATAGAGGTGCTACCAAATACAAGAAAACATACTCATTCACCAAACTGCTATCCTTCCCTCATCAGACTAACGAGAATCAAAAAAAGTACTAGATTAAATAGATTTGAATTGATTAAATTGAGATCAAACCCTTTTACAGATCAAAGTTAGTATAGTCATTATTTATTTTAGTGTTGGTTGTAATATATTTTGTCTCTACTGAGGTGACCACCCAGGAGAGAGTATGGGCTAGAGTAAAAACAGCTTTAACAAACACCTTAAAGACCAAGATGTGCCTAGTGACCGCACCTATTTGTGTATGCTTGTTCACTCTGTACAGAATATCATTCAACAATTCGAAATTAGGGCACACCATTGCACTTTGTGCATTCAATACATTGTCATTGGCTTTAACCACGTCTCATATTGTCTAGCAAAGACCGGGTCTTCCCTCTGGCAGAAGTCAGGAAGAAATAGATCAGGTAAAGCTTGAGACTCTACCTTCCTCCTTCTAGCCATTCCAGGGAGTAAAGACAAAACATCTAAACTAACAGATCTTATGACAGGGTTTTATTATCTCCTCCATTAGAGTCACAGGGTGCGTGTATCCCTGGTTCACATAGAACCCAGACTAACGGGAGGGTGGCTCAGTGAGACACTGACTGGCACTGAGTTTGAAGCAGGGGATTCTGGTTGAATTCCCGGTGTCGACTCCTTGTGACCTTGGGCAAGTCCCTTTATCTCCCTGTGCCTCAGGCACCAAACACATAGATTGTAAGCTCCACGGGGCAGGGACCTGTGCCTGCAAAATGTCTATTTAAAGCGCTACGTAAAACTAGCAGTGCTATACAAGAACATGCTATTATTATTATTATTATTATTATTAATGGAAGATCCAGGTGTTTAAATCCCTCTAACGAGTCAGATGAAACCTGGTAAATTAAATCAGTTTGCTCTTAGGCTGAGATTAACCTGACCACTGGTGGGCTCAATAGCTTTATAATAGGGTATACAGTCTTATGCAGTTATTATGCAGAGCATCTAGCCTGTTACTGGGCTGCAAAAATGGTAGGACTATGGCTTGCAAGGAGGTAGTGGAGTGTCGACAGAGCTCTTTACGGATATCTTTACAGATATGTCGTAGCATTTTTTCAGGGTCACCGGTGTGTGGAGCATTGGCCGGCAGATTGGGCAGAGGAAGAGTATATGGGAACCTTACTTTTCTTGAGCTCTTTCTATTGGTGGTGGCTGTTGAGCTCTGGGGACAAACAGGGAAGTTATTTTTAGGACAGACAACATGGAGATGTTTGCAGCAGTGAATGGGATATCTGCGTCTTCCCCTGTGGTTGTTAGTTGGTTGAGGTTGCTGGCCCCCGAAATGTCCTGGGGTAGATATTAAGATGGCAGATGCTCTGTTATTCCCAGTTTGCGGTATTCCGGGAACTGGTTCCAGAAGCGGACACAGCTGGGGAACTTTGCTTGCAAAGACCTTGGAGGGAGGTAGTGCAGTAGAAAGGGAGTTGGTGAAGGCTTCAGTAGCCCCGGGTACGGGGCTGCATACGATAAGGAATGTAGAGAAGGGCAGAGTTGGGTAGGATAGGAATCAAAGGGGATCAGGTGCTGAGTTGGGAGGCCATTAGGGATATGTTGTTTGATCTGATCTTAAGAAAGCGGGAGAAGGGTGGTTCAGCTTCGGCAGTGGAGAAGGATGGTTCAGCTTTGGCAGAGGTATATTTTTTTCTTAAAATTGAAAGGGGAGCTGAATATTATGAATGATTGTGTAATAGCTATGGTGGTTGCAGCTTGCAAGAGAGTGGCTAGGGTCACGGATGAGAGGGACATTATTTCGGCAGCCATGCTGATTAATTGCATGGGGGGACACGGGACGTTTGCTTCTCGGTTTATGAGGTGAGGTTATTTAATATGACCTTTTATTTGGCCTTTTTGTGGGATATATACACATTAATGAGTTGGTAAGTGCATCTAAACAAGTTATGGGGATTAAGGAAGAAGGATGTTGTGTGGGAGGGTAAATGTGTGCATTTTAGAATTAGTAGATCAAAAATGGACATGGTGGAAGTGGGTCTGCGGATGTTAGATGGCAATGTGTTGCAGAGATGCTTGGAAAAGGGGGGAATTTGGTGATTTCAAGATTCGGACCCAGTCATTCAGAATTACGGTTCCATCAGAAGCTGCGAGGTTGGTGCTAAGGGAGGCAACTATTAAGGAATTGGGCATTTGGTAATCTTGTCATTTTAATGGGTTATATCAGACCATGCATAGATTGTTAAGCATGTCAGTTGCTGATTTATTTTATTTGTAATTTGTTCATTTTCCTTCCCCTCTGGAGGAATGGATGTGTGGGGATTCATATGTCCCTTGGGCAAATTATATCCGGGCAATGTAATGAATTCACAGCTGATATTTGTTACTTGCTCTAATGTGTCAATATGTTTTAATATATTTCTAATAAAATAATATGTAGTTATGAGGCTACAGTCAAAAATGTGTGTTTATTGTAATAATCACAACATTTTGGGATCAAGTGAAAAGGTTGGTGAAAACCTCATGTTTTTGTCTAGTGAGTAAAGAGACACCAATAAATACTTCCAGTATGTCTTGGACAAGTTAAGTGTGTGAATTTTAACTTGGCAGTGTTGCTGAAGAAGTCAAAATAGATATAAAACAGTTGGAGCATTCTGGCAGTATTCTATGCTAGTCACACTGACCATACACTCAAGAATTTTGTTTTCACCCCTTCTGTGCTGTAGAGAATTACCATGACTTTTATATATTGTAAATACACAAAAATTGTACATTTACAATAAGTAGCACACTGCAATACCACTATATTAAACATTTGCTTTATTAGTTGACAATTTTATTTTTCAAGCATTCTATCATTAAACCACATGGAAAGTAAAGGTTTTCAGCTGTCAACATTATAGTTATTTCATATAATTACCATTGGTCAGTACAGGGTATTGTTGTATGTAATGAAATAAATCACAGGGACTTCAAAGGATTTTTATATTCTCATCTGAGCCATATATTTAATCTTAAATCTTTAGCTCCTGCTTTCTTGCCAATTCTATGCTTGGAAGGCTGTGGTTTATCTACAGTACACTTTCCTAATTGATCATATTAGTGTATATAGAATAATATTAACTTTATTTCATATACTGTAGCTCTTTTCTCCAAATGGAACGCAAAGCGCTTCACAATTACAGTATAGTGCACGGTATGCAGCACATAGGAATTTTTGCAGACAAAGTCCCTGCCCGGATGATCTTGCGATATATGCTTTTGGTGCCTGAGGCAAAGGGAGACAATGTGACTTGCCCAAGATCACAAGGAGCTGATATTTGGAATTGGTTCCCCTGTTTCAAACTCAGTGTCATTGTTTAGTCAGTGTATTTACTTACCAAGCCTCTCCTTCCCATAGATATTTTAAAATACCTATTTTAAATATTTGTAAGTAAAAAATGGAGTTGGAGAAGTCAGGGAGCGCAATTCACCAATGGAAACATAAGAACATAAAAAATAAAACACACAGTGATAGTGCAACCCCATGGGGAAAGCAGATCCGCAAGACCTGTAACTACCTAAACTGCTGATGTTAATCAGCAAATAAAATGCAGCGGTTTAATAAAAAAGACACCCAATCACTACAGTTAGAGAATGGGTGTGTAAGAAAATTAGGGGTGTACAAATCACTAGGGGACAGATACACCCTCAGCAGCTGATACAGATGTTAACTAAAATAACAATGGTAGTAACCACTCAGAAAGGGAATATATGCAAAGCAATGATGTATTGAGATGTACAGAGTCCGCAGCAGTGGTGGGCAGTAAAAACTCACAAGAAAGCCCTGTATTAGGGCATATGGCAAACAGGCAGCGTTCTGGCAGAGGGTATGGAACCAAACATGATGTCACAGGACCGCATGGTATGCTGCGCTCGGCGAATCCTCCGGTCAGCGCATGCACAGTACTTCCGGGTAAGGTCCCCTCCAACCGAGAGCTTCACGTGAAAGCTCCCGACCTCAGATACTGCGGCAGCCAATAGGACAGGATGGTCTTCTCTCAACGCGTGAATACTTCCGCGTTTCACACACAGCTTCGTCAGGAGAGTAAGATCACCTGGTATTGGCTGTAAGTCTAAAATAGCCACATCTAACCAATCCGCAGACGTCTCTCATATTGCAATTCTACTCAAAGCACAGTGATACAATCAGTATCCAATATCGAATTATACAACTAAAATAACTAATAACTTTAATAACATATATAATATATAAAAACTCCTCATAATAATCATTTAACCTAGAAAGAAAAAAACAAGACAAAAAACAATATTAGGTGTAAACATAGAATGGTAGCAAACACAAAAGGGGGAGTGGAAAGCTCCCATACAAAAGAATAGAATCCAGGAAAGGGGGCAATGACAGAGAAGACACCATATACCAGAGAGTAGAAAAATCTTTCTCCATTAAAACATTCTATAAAAAATACAATATATAAAAAAGCAACAATGAAAAATTCATAAAAAAGCAGCAATGTCTATATCAATGTTCAAGCCATAGGGCTCGAGCGTCTTTAGTTTGAAGATCCAGAAACTCTCTCTTTGGATAAGTCTTCTGTCTCTATCCCCCCCTCCAATGTTGTTCAACACATTCAATGGCCCTATATTTCAACCCTGCTGGATTTGCATCATGTGCTTTTAAAAAATGTTTTGGTACACTGTGAGTTATAATTTTCTTTCTGATGTTACCTAAATGCTTAAGAATGCAGACTTTAAAGGGTCGAATGTTTTTTCCTACGTATTGGAGGCCACAAGGGCACTCCAATAAATAAACAACAACATTTGTTGTGCAAGTTGCAAATGTGTTCATTTTAAAGCATTCCCCTGTTGAATGTGATTTTAAATCTATTCTGTCTGACAGGGCTGAGGCACATGCTTTTCACGAAGTGCACTTAAAAAAACCCTTAGGTTTCCTCAGCCATCCCTCCTGTGTCTTAGTTTTAAAAGCACTAGGGGCTAGTTTATTTTTGAGGCTAGGTGCCTTTTTAAAAATAACTTTTGGCCTGTCACTTATTGTTGCTCCAAGAATGGGGTCTTCTTTTAAAATATGCCAATTTCTACTGATAATATTTTTAATCTCTAACGCCTTCCTATTATATCTAGTAACGAATGCAGTCTGATAATTAGTTATATTGGTCCTTTTTACTTTTGGTTGTAGCAGGGATTTTCGATCAATAAGATCTGTTCTCTCTACTGCTAAAGATACCACTTTTGGATCATAATGTCTTTCATAGAATTTCTTCTCCAATATTTGTGATTGATTGTGATAATCACTATCTTTGCTGCAGTTTCTTTTAATCCTTTTTAATTGGCCAAAAGGAATATTTTGAACCCACTCCGGACGATGACAGCTTGATTTTAAAATGTAGTTATTCACGTCGACTGTTTTAAAAAAGCTCCTAGTATTAATCTTTTTATTCTCGATAAAAATAACCAGATCCAAAAACTCTACCTCCTTCTCACTAAACTTACTAGTGAAACGAAGGTTTAAGATATTAGCGTTTAAAAAAATCTAAAAATATCATAAGATCTGCCTCAGTGCCCTTCCAAATAAAAAATATATCATCTTTATATATTTGCCAGAGGACCAGGCTCGCACCAAATGGGTTCTGGGACCAGACACATTGTGATTCCCAGACGCCCATAAACAGATTCACGTAGCTTGGTGCTAACCTGGTCCCCATGGCCGTTCCGCACTTTTGTAGATAGAAATCTCATTAAAAGAAAAATAATTATGCTCAAGGATAAAAGCCATACTTGTCAATAAAAATTCCACTTGCTCTGTTTTTAAAATAGGATCATCTAATAGAACTTCCGAATTGGAGCAATCCCATCGTTATGATTGATAGATGTATACAACGATGTGACATCTGACGTCACCAGAAAGTAACCCTTTTCCCATTTAATAGTACTCAGGATATCTAGGATCTGCATAGTGTCTCTTGAATATGACCTAATGCCAATGACGTATTTACTAAGAAATACGTCTATATACTCTGATAGATTTTCAGTGATAGACCAAATCTCCGAGATAATGGGTCTCCCGGAAGGTTCTTTCAAATCTTTGTGGATTTTCGGGAGAAAATAAAAAACGGGTAATATGGGTTTTTGTCTACTTAGATATCCATATTCATCTTCACTCAAGACGCCACTTATTTTCCCATTATCTAAGTGGTTATTAAGTTCTTGTAAAAATTGTTTTGTCGGATTGCTCGCTAATTTTTTATATATCATGTCATGATAATATCATGAGCTACTAGGTCATTTAATTCCCTTTGGTGCTTGAGGGGTTAATGAGCTACACTTGTTTAACAAAATACCAAATGCTGGGTTTGAAACTGGTCAGGACTGTTTTCTGTCTGCTCTGAATTTCAAAGGAACTTACTTGGGGCGGGGGTCCATCCTGGATAGCCCACTCAAGGTGTCAATTGTTTTAATCAAAGAAGAGCAGCTTCAAAGTATTCTGTAGAAAGGGGTGGGCTGATGCCGGTGCCTTAAAGTATTGTATCTAAGTCTGGGGGAGATTGTTACAAGTCAGATCTGACCAGGGGCATGCTTGGAAAGCATAGCAGACCTCATCTTCTGAACCAGTGCCTCTCTGGGAAAAATCCATAGCATGTGGTAACGTACTGTATAGGATTTTCTGTTTTACCCATTTTATTTTAAGAAGCTGCTCTGCCTTATATTGTAATTGTATGTTTATTTTGTAATACCTTTTCTGTAATTCAAGCACTGTATTTTTATATATATTAAACCATTTAATAAGTAATGCTTTGGGCTCTGAATGAACTTTGTGCACGCTGGAGAGAATAACTTGCTAAATTCAGGCACATGTTACTACAACTGATTTTGTGTTAGAGTGCATAGTTTTTCCTATAATAAACAGGGACCTGAGGCCCTGGTGGATATTTTAGTCTAAGATCTTTTATCATATCTGCATAACCTCAGGTGGTGGCAGTGGATGGTTATGATGTGCAATTGGGTAGGGGTTAATGCTAACTCGCTGGTTCCTTGCAGAGGAGAAAGGGGGGTTGCTAGAGAAGCCTTTGTGTATTAGCCCTGGTTGCATATCTAAAGTCACGTGCTCACTTGTGTGCTGTTCGTGGCGGTGGTATATTGGGACGGCTTGAGGAGAGATACAACTCATTTGAGGGACCCCTGAGTGGGTAAAGAGTGGGGCAGCTTGCGGGTTGTGTATTGATCCTGGATCCTGTAAGAGGGGATACTGTCCATTTAACGGACCTTTGCGGAGGTGAAGAGTGGGTGCGCTTGCGAGCGTCGGTATTAACCCTTGTCCCGTATACAGGTCGCGTGCTAGCAGGGGGTCGTACGTGACATATCACTATATTGTTTAAAAGTCTGAATGCCTCTTTTCATAACTCCCTGACTTCTCCCCTCCACAACGCACCCCAAGGATCAACAAGGAAGATCCGGTGAAGGTTGAGCTGCTGCGTGTCACCGTCTGTATTAATTTTTTTACCTATTTACAGTGTATTATTGCAATCCATTTTTTGACCTAGACATCTGTGGAAGCGCCTGATGAATTTCTGTCTCCGTAAGTAAAAAAATGGGCATGAGGAATTTATTGACCCATAAAACAAGGTCTAGATCAGGGCAACAGGTGAGAGCACCCAGAACACCAGAGCGTAACCTGGTGCTATCGGCGATAGCCCACTAAAATTATATGTGTATATATGAAGTCTGGTGACAGTACCAAGACTTACCAGAGGTCCTGGGGGAGGTCATATTCCAAGGAGATCTAATATTCTTCAAATATCCCCCAACTAGATGCGGCAAGGTACAGACGAGACACAGAGTATTCTAAAGCTTGCCTCAAACAAGCCCGGTTACATTCTGGGTACGTGCTGGGTGTAACCTGGCAAGTTTAAGGCATTTCTGCATTGACTAATGACCCAGAGGATTAACACAGCAGGGGTCCCTGGCAGTCCCATTCAGTTTGAATGGGGCTGCCAGGGACCCCCGCTGTTAATCTGATGGGCCATTAATCAATGCAGAAATGCTGGGTCTAGTTTAAGGCATGTACCCAGCATGTACCTGGGTCTCTTTGGCGATTGCCACTGGTTTGTGTTAGAATAGTCGCAGTCTCTGCTGTAACATAGTTAATTTTACATTTTCGTATCCATTCCTTAAATATGAGATATCTGGCATACGGTTATAGTTCACAAGGATGTGAAAGATTTTTTTATTATTTATTTATTTCTGTTTTCTCATGCAAAAGTAGAAGTTTGTTGGCATATATGATATTCATGCATGCATATTAATTATACAAACACTGAAAGAAAAAAAATGCAGCACTCACACAGTCTTCATGCAAAAAATTATTTACTAAAAAAATACATCGCCTTTTCAGTCCTAAAATATGGACTTTTCTCAAGACACGTGACCAGTTCAGAGAAGCGACCATGTGATTACTCTGTCACTGATGAAATGGGATTGCAGAATGCAATCTCCCCCAGAAAAATTAGCAGGGGCTTCCTGATTTAGCTAGTACGTCCTGGGCCTGCTGAGTGTCAGACCCCCATATCATAGTCGTAATGTCTCAAGGGCACACAAGGGTTTAGGGGGTTATTCATTATACTCTAATACTGCCAATCGAAAGATATTACAGTAAACTTGTAAATTTCCATTGGCCATACCTAAAAGTAAGATTTACTTTTTTATATATTTGTGTAGTGTTTCTTAATGATTTAGGATCTCCATTTATAAAAATATTCTCAAAATGTCACAATATTTTTTTTCCTTGACTCTAACAGCCGTTTTCAAACTTTCTACCAAACTCTAGTAATGACTCAATTTAATGTTTTAAAATAGGAACAATTGCTAGGTAACAAAGTCAAGTAAAACAGCGACTCATGATCAGTTTGCCAAAGATAAGCCACCGAAGGCTTTTTTGGGATTGAATTGCCTAGGAAAGTTCACTTTTTAATAATAATAATTTTTAAAAGAAATCCTGGATTGGTTTACATTTCTACTATTTCAGAAAATACTCTTTTACATTACTCTTTATGACATAAATATTGAATAAAATCAAAATAGATTGAGAATAGGTTTAGTTACTGTACCTGCTTTACTGTTTCAGTGCCCTTATGACATTCATTTGAATATCACAAGCATTGGTTCACCGAGTCAATTTACAGTATGATATTCAAGGAAGGTCACAATGATTTTGCCATTTTTCTAGGACTAATCATGTGTTCTCACTTGTGGTAAATTCAATTGGAAAGGAAGTGAAGGATGCTACACTGGTAGGCAACCTCATGATCATTACCCCAAGTGATCACATACCTGGGATCCCCGAAGAGATTAAAGGACATCACCTTAATCTAACTTTCAAGCTACTGTATGTAGAGTAGGTAATTTTGGAGGTAAGAATTGCATCTTTAATTGACACTTTGTCTGCCTTATGTTATAACATACTATGCATTCAATCTTCTGGAGCCACCAGACTAAACAGTTATAACATAATATATTT
Organism: Ascaphus truei; assembly: GCA_036426205.1. Taxonomy (NCBI): domain Eukaryota; kingdom Metazoa; phylum Chordata; class Amphibia; order Anura; family Ascaphidae; genus Ascaphus; species Ascaphus truei. The sequence goes on from WSYH01012801.1 coordinate 10,087, forward strand.
TACATCTAATTACTATTACATTATGTACTGTATGTGCCCCTCATAAGAACACTTCCCTGATTATTTTTGTAAAGAATGTCTTCACTTTCTCTTTAACTCTTTAAAAGCCTGTAATTGATGCTCACAATTGTTGCTAGTAGAGCTCCTGGAGGATGCCATGTCCTCATTGTGCAAACAGAGAGACAGCAAGTCATACAGAAGGCAAGATATACTTTAGATGTCGGGAGACCACAGTGAGTCTTATGGCAGATTGCATGAATTTCCATTAAAAGAAAAACATGGAGGTTGTGTGGCCAGGATGTTAAGGAGAGAGGCCGCATGTTAGCTCGGCTTCGAGACCACCAGGGAAATAAACTTTGCAAAAAGGCAAAATAAGAGCCCTAAAACAATAAAAAATCTATTACTTAAGTCCTGGAACCTTCTCAACTGGGTCCTGGTCTTATATATATGCTTGATCAGTGGGGTGTATGTTGAAAGTCACTGATTATCTGATATCTCTTTCATCTTTCTTCTTTTTCTCTTTTTTTATTTACTATGTGTTAAATATACAAGCTGAAGTTTTCGCTACGTCTGCCAAGTTAGTCATCTAGCTGGAATCACTGGCAGGTATGTGATATCTGGTGGTCCTAAAATGGAGGGTAACACTAAGGTTGCAGGTACTGTATGGGCCAACAAACACATAGGGGTCACTACGTGGGAGGATAGGGGCAATAGACAGCAAAGCGTTGCAACAACACAACATAAGAATGACAGGGCCAAGTCAGGGTTTATGGTAGTGATTGCCCAATCTAGGGTATTGTAAAGTAGGGACGTAAGATACTCTCAAGGGAAATAAAGGCTTCACTGCAGAGAATACACATCTAAATCTACATGATTGGGTGGAAGGAAATTACATCATATTAATTGCTCACCAGCTTCAGTAGCTAAAAGCTCCTACTGGCAGGTGATACCACATCTCCAAAATATTCTGACAAGGGATGCTAGCTGCATGTTATTTGTTATTTTATTTGTTAACTAAAATGTTGTTCTACGTTGTTCTTATTGGTTTCTACAAATGTGCCGAGGCCGGAGGAGGAGTGGGGCAGCCCCGCTTATCCATATGTACTTCATTTTGGGTGACATGGATCCTAACCATGTTGCCGACACAGACCTTGGGATTTTGGGACTGGGGGTTACCCTGGCTCCTGGACCTACCCTCTTGAGAGCCTGGAAGAGAGGTCAATCCCAAGGGCAACTGAATCACGGTCACTATTGACCAGGTCCGATTCATTGAGTTTTTGTTTTTTTGTTCTACCCCAGCCCCCCAGCTCCCAAGTTTTGTCCTTTCCCCTCATACCTTCTCTTGCAGAAAGTTATCTCAGAAAAAAGATTCCCGCATCCCTAATGGGTAGGGAACTCCTTGTGCGGTCTTAGTAGTGGTTCAGAGTTCGTCAGAATTGAGTCATTAAAGTACAAATGGTGATAAATCTAATTTCTCATAATGTGAAGGGTTTGAATGGCCCAGGTAAACAACGAATTGCAATGGCAGACTATAAGAGGAAAAATGTGGATATCATACTACTCTAAGAAACACATTTTAGTAAAACAAGTTTTCCTAAATACTTTGATAAACAGTTCAAGCAATTTTATCATCAGCCAACTGCAAAAAGAGAGGAGTGGTGGTGCTGTTTCACAACAGATGCCCCTTTGCAGTAGAACAAGTTAGAAGGGATAAAGTGGTCAGGTTTGTGATACTAGTAGGTACAATCCATGGGCAGCACTTGACGATCACCAATATATATGCCCCTTGTTATCAGGACCTTGCTTTCTTTGCATCGTTCTTTTCGGTTCTGGGCCATACGGCAAAGGGACACATTATACTTGCAGGCGACTTCAATACAGTCCTGAATACATGAGTAGATAGCTTAAGCCAAACCGGAGACAAGAGAAAATAGTCCAGTGACTCTCCTCAAAGGCCTGATGGAAAAATCAGTTAGTTGACATCTGGAGGGAACTACATCCAAATACAAGGGACTATACATTCATCTCTCACCGCCAGTCCAGTTATAGCAGAATTGATTACTTCTTTATGTTGAACAGACTGGTCCCGAAGATCTCCCGTGTTGGGATCCATGATATTTCATGGTCAGATCATGCACCAATTGAGCTAAGGCTCGCACAGATTAATCTGGACAGACCAGGAGCAAACTGGAAACTAAATGAGTCAATCATTAAAATTTCTGACGTGTTCCAGACAGTCAGCAATGAGATTGAGTATTTTTTTAGATTAAATAAGGACAGTGTTGATTCCCAAAAAACATTATGGGAAGCTCACAAGGCAACCCCCAGGGGATCCCTGATTAGCATAACCACAGGGAGAAAAAGGGGGAGAAATAAAAAGATAACCATACTCCAATCCAAACTCGAGGAGCTGTCCGACAGGCATAAACAGCACATTAGAGCAGAAACCTTAAAGGAACTGAAAGATATTAGAATTAAATATGCTCCTGACCTCCCAGGCTGAGAATTTGCTGAGTTTGTCTAAGAGGAAATTTTATGAGAAAGCAAACAAGCCAGATACCTTGCTATCAAACAAAATCAGGAACATACAGCCAAAGTATAACATTCAGGCCATCAGACTAAAATCGGAGGTAAAAACATCAAATCCTAAGATAATTGTGGAGGAATTTAAAAAGTTTTATGTAAATTTGTACAATGGTGAAAAAGTTACTCACAATATTAACGCAAATAAATCCCAGCAGAACTTCCTAGCAGACTCAAAACTGCTGAGATTGAGTAGGAGGGAAAGGGAGAGATTAATGGAATATTTTACAATGGAAGAGTTGTCACAGGCTTTCAAATACCTGAAACCATATAAGGTGCCGGGCCCAGATAGGCTCTCTAATTTATACTATAAGAAATCTAATACACCCTTGGCCCCCTATCTTCTCCGGTTGTTTAATGCTGTGCTGGCAGGTGCTTCATTCCCAGATCAGATGCTTCAGGTGTTGATATCACTAATATACAAAGAAGGGAGAGATCCATTGGACTGTAAAAGTTACAGACCTATATCCCTTATAAATTCGGACATTAAAATATGGTAAAATGTTGGCCAATCGTTTAAGTCATATTTTACTGTACCTAGACTAATACACCCAGATCAATCAGTTTTATCAAAGACAGGCAAACAGCTGATAATACTAGACAAATTATTGATCTGATAGATATAGCCAATGCAAGAATGATACAGGTTATGGTGTTGTCTAGATGCAGAAAAAGCCTTCAACAGAATATACTGGCCATATCTAAAGGCCACTCTCAGGGTGTTTGGTTTCGGGGGTAGAATTCCGAAGGCTATCCTGGCACTGTATTTCAGCCCGGCAGCAAAAGTGATACATCAGGGTTTCCCTTCGGAGCCCTTCAAAATTAAAAGTGGTACACGACAGGGTTGCCCACTCTCACCTTAGCAGTTTGCCCAAAGTATGGGAATACAAATTAACCAGCAGATTCATAAAGTAGCTCTATATGCTGATGATGTTTTCTTGACTGTATCTAGACTCACCTCCCTGCCCAACCTATTCGACCTCTTGGGGAAGTGCAATAGAATTTCAGGCTTTAAAATTAACCAAACAAAATCAGAAGCCCTAAACATAAATTTACCAAAAGAGATGGAGAAACTGATAGAAATTAATTTCAATTTTAAATGGCAACAATCTATTAACCCCCATCCCCTGCTACCCACCCGGGAGACCTAGAACCCAATATACCCACCCTGTACCCATTAATTGACACAGTGGTATATCATACCCATACAATCTGGGCATGATAAGCCACTATAGCACTCAATGGTCAACCTAATAAAAATCATTAAGGTTTTGAATTTGGATGGCTAGTTTTTAGTACTTTTTAGGATTGGTTAGAGTTTTAAATTATCTGGATAATAGTTATTTTGCCCATTACTGTACTGTATGTGTTGAGGGGGGGGGGGGGGCGTAGCGAGGATGGGTGAAGTTGGTATTGGCCCTTGGTGGGTGTTTATACCTACCGTGTGGGTAGCAGGAAGGACTAACCCCTTCATTACTTTAGCAAGGCTTAAATACCCACCATGGGTCAAATACCACCTCCCCCCCCCCACTACCCACAATAAACATGGCACTGGTGATTTAACCCTTCATTGCCTTAACGGATAGCCGCTAAGGTAATGAAGTTGCCTGTAAATTTTTATTGCATGGGATTCATGCCAGGGGTCTCCGGTGCTGATATTAATGGGTATTAGCTCCGGAGACTCCCAGCATAAATCCGATGCAGGAAAAATGCATTTTTTTTTCAAAGTCCTCTCGTCGCCTTCTCAGCAAGTTCTCCCCAGCCTCACACCAACTTTTCCTGGCATGAGGATTTTGTGAGAAACTCGCCATTCTAGAGCCGTGATTAGTCTCAATAACCTAATTGAGGCTACTAGAATTGCATGAGTTTCAGAACCTGTCGATAAGTGGCTTTGTGCGGTTTGTGAACCGCAATGATAATTACAGAAATTCCATAGTGTTACCATGATAACCTTCTTTTTTTTTTATAACTTGTATTTTATTGTGAACAAATGCATGGTATACAGAGTGAACATTATATGCATACAAAATATAAAATAGCACATGTAATGTGGGCCTTGAATCACATATATTAGAATCGCACAACTTTTCGAGCCCTACTCGGTCGTGTGAGTGCAGGTGAACAAATAATAATAAAATAAAATAAAATAAAAAAAAATAAAAAAAAGGGAAGGGTTGGGGGGGTAGAAGGGGAAGGGGAGGAGGTAAGGGTGGTTGGTAGGGAAGGATATAACGAAGCTAACTTTTCTTGAAGCATAAATGGCATATGGGTTGTAAAGTTATAACTAGGGCTCTATTCAGCTTTGAGTATTTGATCCCAATGTGTGTGTGGGGGTAATTATTTTACTTTCCCGAAGGAGAACGCATCTCTTACTATCAAAGCCAAATTGTGTCACGCTCTACCCCGGGGATGTCTGTCTGTGCTAACCAAGGGGTCCAGACTTTTAGAAAGTTATCGCCAGTGTCATTAACTAAACTTGTTAATTTTTCCATCTGGCAGATAAACCAAATACGATTCCGAATCTTTGGGATAATTGGAATATCGGGGCGTTTCCATAGTGCTGCAATCTCACACCGTGTGGCTATTGCAAAATGAGCAATTAATTTGTTATGTGACTTTGATAGATCCTTTAAAGGTCTGTTTAAGAGAAACAGCCAAGGGTCAGGGGGAATAGAGAGGTCAAAAATCCTCTGAATCCAATTTCTGATTTTTTCCCAAATTTGGGTTATCAACGGGCAAGACCACAGCATATGTAACAGATCAGCTGTTCCTCCACATTGTTTGGGGCACAATGGGGAGGACCCTGGTACGAATTTCGATAATTTTAGTGGGGTGAGGTACCATCTCATAAGAACTTTATATGCGTTCTCCTTCAGTGTGGTGCATATGGAACTTTTGGCAGTGGCTAAAAATATGGAGTCCCAATCCTCATCCTCCAGGGATTCCCCTAAATCTATCTCCCATTGGTTCTGGAATGAAGGTGTTTGCTGTTTAGATGTAGCAGATTCGACTACCTCTCCATAGATCGTAGATATAAGTCCCTTAGTGTCGGTTTCTGCCCGGCAGAGCTTTTCGAATTTCGTCAGGGGAGGGTACGGGGCAAATTTGTTATAGAATGCTCTAATCTGGAGGTATTTATAGAATTCTGAGTGGGGCAAGTCTTTTTCTAATCTGATATGGTCGAATGTTTTAATTTTCAGATTATATCCTTCCATATCCTTGATTCTATTGTATCCTTTTAGTTTCCAGATTGAACTATTTGTACCAATTAGGCCAGGTGCAAAACTTGGGTTGTTCCAAATGGGGGACATCAGAGAACATGAGTGAGTTTTTTATGTTTGTTACTTCCCAAACCGATATGGAGTTGGTCATTGAGGTGAGCGGTAGGGCAGCGGTTTTCCTCGCTTTTTTAGGTAGCCAAATCAGGTTGCTAAGCTCTAATGGAGAGCAAGCAGAACTTTCCAATTCCACCCATCTTTTCAATTTAGGTTCAGAATGCCATTGTATAATTTGACTTAATTGAGCCGCTTTGTAATATGATAACAGGCAGGGTACCGCTAAGCCACCTGCCAAGGTAGGTCTTTTCATATTTAGTTTATTAACTCTCGGTTTTTTTCCTCCCCAGATAAAGTTAGATATTGCAGACTGAAGTGAGAGTATATCCTTCAGTTTAAGTGGCACAGGCAATGTCTGGAAGAGGTATAGGATACGGGGAAGTAGATTCATTTTAACGCTATGTATCCTACCTATCCAAGAAATCTTCTTGGAAGACCATCTGATAAGGTCTTGTTTTAATGTCCAAATCAGGTTGGGATAGTTTGCATTATAGATGCTGTTTGCATCTTTGGTGATGTGGATCCCTAGGTATTTTATAGATTTCTTTTGCCAATTAAATTTAAAATTTAGTTTCAGTAGTTTCTCCGTATGTCTAGGGAGATTGATATTCAAAGCTTCGGATTTGGATTGGTTTATTTTGAACCCAGAGACCTTAGAAAATTTGTCTAGTAGGTCAAATAGGTTAGGTAGTGAAGTGAGGGGTTTTGAAATGATTAGTAGGATATCGTCTGCGTACAGGGCCGCTTTATGTGATTGGGAATAAGCGTTTAACCCTGAGATGTCCGAATTATCTCTAATGCGTGCCGCCAGGGGTTCTATACATAGGGCAAACAGGAGGGGAGATAATGGGCATCCCTGTCTTGTGCCACTTTGAATTTGGAATGAGAGTGAGGGGAAGCCCTGATGTATAACCCTGGCGGTTGGGCCCGAGTACAGCGACATAATCGCTCCACTCAACCGATCCCCAAAGCCAAATGCTGCTAGCGTCTCTTGAAGATATGGCCAGTCTATCCTATCAAAAGCTTTTTCTGCGTCCAGACTTAATAACATGGTTTGAGCATTATTTTTGTTTGCCAATTCTAGCAGATCAATAAATCGTCGAGTGTTATCCGCTGCCTCACTCCCTTTGATGAAGCCGACCTGATCTGGATGTATTAGTCTGGGTAGGATTAGACTTAATCTGTTGACCAACAATTTAGCATATATCTTTATATCAGTATTGATTAAGGAAATTGGCCTGTAGCTTTTACAATTCAGCGGATCCTTGCCAGGTTTATGTATTAATGATATAGACGCCCGCAGCATATCTCTAGGGATTGGTGCTCCTGCTAATATAGCATTGAACATGTGGAGCAGCCGAGGGGCAAGTAAGATAGAGAACTTCTTATAATATAGCCCCGAGAAACCATCTGGTCCTGGTGCTTTTGATGGTTTAAGTTCTTTAATGGCCCGTGACACTTCTTCTAATGTGAAGTCGGCGCCCAGAGCCTTTCTGTCCTGCTCTGTCAATCTCTCCAGTTTTGAGCTAGCTAAGAAATCTCTCAATGCTTTGCTCGTATTGTTATTATGTGCCACTTTCTTTCCGTCATATAAGGAACCATAAAATGAACCGAATTCTTCTACTATCTTTTTGGGATTGGCTGTTTGTATGCCCGATTTTAAGCGTATAGCTTGGATGTTAAACTTAGATTGCCTATCTTTTAGCGCTCGAGCTAGCATCGTATCCGGCCTGTTAGCTTTTTCGTAAAACTTCCTCTTGGACCAACTTAGGGAATTATCTGCTCTGGAAGTCAATAACATATTCAATTCTATATTTGTATCTTTTAGATCCCTTGTTGTTTGTGGATCAGGGTTGGTTTTGTGGTTTGAGAGAAGAGAGTGTAGTTTGGTTTTTAGCGTTTTGATTTTGGAATCTCTTTCTCGTTTTCTCTTAGCTGTGATACTGATTAATATGCCCCTTAAGGTTGCTTTATGAGCCTCCCAAAGAATCATATGGGATTCCACAGAGCCTGTGTTTATCTCAAAAAATTGAGCTATTTCTCGGTCTATAGCATCACAAATTTCAGGTATCTTAAGAATAGATTCGTTAAGTTTC
>WSYH01001300.1:0-58899 GCA_036426205.1 Ascaphus truei
GGGTGTATAGGGAGAGGTATTAGCAGCGGGATGTTGGGGTGTATAGGGAGAGGTATTAGCAGCGGGATGTTAGGGCGTATAGGGAGAGGTATTAGCAGCGGGATGTTGGGGTGTTTAGGGAGAGGTATTGGCAGCTGGATGTTAGGGTGTATAGGGAGAGGTATTAGCATCAGGATGTTAGGGTGTATAGGGAGAGGTATTAGCAGCGGGATGTTAGGGTGTATAGGGAGAGGAATTAGCAGCGGGATGTTGTGGTGTTTAGGGAGAGGTATTAGCAGCAGCAAGAAAGCAGTAGTTTGCCACTTTAGATGAGCTCTTCCCAATTTTCTATAAGTACTATTTTCTTTTCTGGGAAAACATCTCTCCAGATAGACGCGCTTTATGATGTAGACCTTGCACAATCCTAATTTTAAATTTTTTAGGAAAAAACGAAGGGACCTCGATAGTTTTGTAGGGGAAGGGGGAATATGATTAGAAACTTTCATGTTGTATAAAAGGTTTAAACAAGACACAGGAGGGAAGTTACAAATGCTTGGGATAGAAATCCTAAATATGAAATAAAACCAAAGCTCAAATAGGATGTTACAATCGATCGGAAAATGGGCAGAGTGGTTCTTGTCTGCTGTCAAATCCTGTTTCTATGTGAAGCTCGGTGAGAAATTGAACGGTATTTGTTTCTGTTGCTATATCATTTCATGTTTCAATGTCTCATACCACAAAATTCAAACTTGCTGTCGCTTTCATGACAATATCTTGCGACAGGAATTTGATCAATGCATTGAAGATTGGAATTCATCCATAGAAATAGGACTATTATTATCAAATCATGCGGCAGCAAATTCTTTCTACCTAGAATGTCATTATCTTAGGAACGTAGACCCTTCCGGGAAAAATATATATATACTAAAAGAAAAAAAAGCAATAGCTTTTAAGGCCAAACTTCAGTTCCACCCACTTTCCTCACAATTCTGAACCGTGCGGTTAGCTGCAAATGATGAGCTTGGATGGATAATGATTTCGTAAATCTGCCTGATTGAATCTCTGCCAAACGCTCCGGCATTTTAGCTAGTGACTTCAGTTATCTTCATCACATTAGTCTGTAAAATGTGCAAATCTTTAGCTGCGATGCTACACAAGAAAAGAATCCCCTTTACTGACGAGCAGGGCTGCAGAGATATTTCCCGGGGCCCAGGACTACAGTTCTGACTGGGCCCCCCCCAAAACAAAATTCCCACCCCCCAATGCAAAAAGCTTCCAACCACCAAATACATACAAAAAAAAATCCCCACCCCCACAAATATATACAACCTCCCCCACCCCCCCAAATTCATACAAAAACCCACCTACCCAATACATATAAAAAAAACAATACATATCACCCCCCCTATACGTATCTATATGTCTGTCAATACATATTTAAAAAAAAAAACATATAAAACCCACCCAAATACATATAAAAAAGACCCCAATGCATCTAGAAGGAGCCCAATCAATATAAAAAAATACACATAAAAATAACAACCCTCCCCAATACATATAAAGAATACGCCAACCCATATACAAATATCCCCAAGCCCCCCAATACATATAAAAATACACATTAAAAAAACAACCCTCCCCAATACATATAAAGAATACCCCATCCCATATACAAATACCCCCAAGACCCCCAATACATATTAAAAAATGGTTCCCAGCACACAATCAAAAGAGTAAACTGATTATCAGATAAGCAAAGTGTACATTTTAATGTGTATGCAGATAAATACAAATACAAATGCAAACACTACTATAGGTGTGTGACACCTGAGGGGAAGGTACACCGGAGGCTGAAGAATGCGGGCAACGAGGGGAGGGAAAACAGAAGCAGGTGGGGGAGGAAGTGGAGGGAAAACAGAAGCAGGTGGGGGAGGAAGTGGAGGGAAAACAGAAGCGGGTGGGGGAGGAAGTGAAGGGAAAACAGAAGCAGGTGGGGGAGGAAGTGGAGGGAAAACAGAAGCAGGTGGGGGAGGAAGTGGAGGTTAAACAGAAGCAGGTGGGGAAGGAAGTGGAGGGAAAACAGAAGCGGGTGGGGGAGGAAGTGGAGGGAAAACAGAAGCAGGTGGGGGAGGAAGTGGAGGTTAAACAGAAGCAGGTGGGGAAGGATGGATAGGGAGGGAAAAAGAAGCGGATGGGGGAGGAAGTGGAGGGAAAACAGAAGCAGGTGGGGGAGGAAGTGGAGGGAAAACAAAAGCAGGTGGGGGAGGAAGTGGAGGGAAAACAACAAGTGTGGAGGAAACAAATGAAAGGCAAGTAGAGGGGGGCAACGTTTCGGGGGATGACCCCTTCTGGCCCGTTCCCTACGGTCTGAATGACCACAGGTAGTGTTTACCATTGCATTTCCATTTGTTTGTGTATTTATCTGTATACACATTACATTTATACTCTTTGATGATCAGTTAACTCTCTTGATTGTGTGACGGGAACGTCACGCGCCGGCAGTTGGACAGAGAGAGGACAAATCCTGCAGGCAGCTGAGAGCCGGGGCCCGGCCGTGACCGGCAGCAGGGCCTGGCCAGAGGTCGGGGTAGATTTGCAGCACCGGCCGGGCTCCCCCCCACCCAGCGGGCCCGGGACACCAGCCCCGGCTGTCCACCCCCTCTCGGCGCCCTGCTGACCAGCACCTATAATGCATTGCAAAGCACTGTATACAACGCAATATATGGCTGGTGTTGTAGAAAGGAAACATACATGTTTATTTGGTGTGATGATTGGAAAAACAGCAATGCAATTCTGATCCTTCTGGGGGGGGGGGGAGAGAAGGGGTTAACAGAAAAATCACATGTCTGCGTATGCTTAGAAATAATCAGGGCTGGCCAACTCCAGCCCTCAAGGGCCACCAACAGGTCTGGTTTTAAGGATTGCCCTGCTTCAGCATGGTTGGTGCAGTCTATGACTGAGCCACCTGTGCTGAAGCAGGGCTATCCTTAAAACCTGACCTGTTGGTGGCCCCTGAGGACTGGAGTTGGCTTCCCTGATCTACATCGTACAAACATAAACATTGAAAGCAAATGAGAATCCTTTGGCCGAACTTGTCTGACCGTGTTATGAAAGAACAAAGGGTGAAAGTTTCCTGGGGTTTCACGTTTAGGAAAGCCTTTACACCCCTCACTTTTTGGAATTCCTTCTCTGGAGTACGTTCTCACATTTCCGCTGCGCCTGGCGCTTCCTCAGAGAGTGACCACCTTGTTGTAGTGTCTGGGCGCCGGAGGGTAAATATTTGTAGGAAGCAAACCTTTTAATTGTGTTTGTTTCTTTTGTTCATTGCTTTTGCTGCAGCTACGCTGTATACATCCTGCATCTTGATCGGCGTCTTTCTGAACAGCACCGTGCCAATCTTCTTTGAGCTGTTTGTGGAGACGGTGTATCCGGTACCGGAAGGCATCACCTGTGGCGTTGTCACCTTCTTAAGTAATATGTTTATGGGAGTTCTGTTACTATTCTTAGCATTTTATCATACAGGTGAGTACACATTTGAAAGCCTTTTCATCTATATACTGTGTAATGCACACCTGATTCACCTATATCCTGTGTGATGCACATCTGACTCACCTATATACTGTGTGATGCGCATCTGACTCACCTATATACTGTGTGATGCACATCTGACTCACCTATATACTGTGTGATGCACATCTGACTCACCTATATACTGTGTGATGCACATCTGACTCACCTATATACTGTGTGATGCACATCTGACTCACCTATATACTGTGATGCACATCTCACAGTCTGGATGTGTTGACCATCTGGTGTTTTTATTTATTTATTTTTATAAAGCCCTTCAACTGAATGGAAATGTAGGAAATCTTGTGAAAATTGACTGCAGTAATATTGAGATCTATGAATTACACTTCTATATTTGTGTATGGGTATATTAATGGCGAGGGTTCTCGATGTATAATTTTCTTTGAGGGGGCAGGAAGGATTTGGAGAGGTAAATTCTGAGAGGCGAGATGCTGAGAATCCCGACTTTATCTGCCTTTCTGTACAGAAAGGAACCTGCTGCCCAAGCGTCACGGAAAACATCATACAGAGTAGGGTCTATTTCCTTTGCTGCCATTTATCATTTATTTATTTTTTTGGAGATCGTTAAGTTTGAAATAAAATGTTAAATACATTTTTAATAACCACAGACAGCATTAGAAAGTTTAGTTTCCGGGGACGCAATGCCTGCGCTCAGTTAAGTGCCCTCACTGTTTGGAGTCGGCTTTTCCAGCAGTCGGCACACAGAGCCCGTTATACACACTTTAAATGATGAAACAGATGTTAAAAATGGTTGTTACTTGGTTGACTGCTCACCGCGTGTGTGTGCGGGTGCATGCGTGTCCGTGTCCCACACCGTTACCTTCTGTTCCATGCTGCCAAGTATTTGTAACTGAGGTTTGTCTTCATCTCATTCACCAACATACTATGTATTCCATACAGTGACTGGTCCTGGGGAAAGGCCACACTGATATAACACACGGCAGGCACTCTCAGGCAATTAATTGCAATGTGACATTTTGGGATCCGTGACATTCTGGGATCCGTGACATTCTGCCTTTAATTTCAGGCAAGAATTCTATTAGTTGTATTGATCCCGGAGAGACCGGCTTTTATTCAGAGTGCGATACCTTTTTATAAAAACAGAAATATGTATTCGCTTCCGATTTATGCGCATAAACTTTCTAAAGGACACGCTCTGCGTGCTCCGCGTGTAATTGAAATGTTGCGATAAGAGATTACCAGCAGGTCATTTTTATGCAGTAAAGGGGACGCGTGTCAATATTGCAGTGAGTAATGAAAGATGCATTGCCTTTTTGTGCATAAGACCTATTAAACAGAATCAGTGTTTCAGCTTTAACCCACTAATTATTTTTCTCTCCTTCCTGTCATTGATATGAATGTAACACCCAGCCAAGGTTACTCCATATAACTTGGAACCCTTTACCCATATGCATTAAGATTCTCAATCACGTCGCTATTTTAATATCGTGGAGCTTACAAGACAAACTTTTGGTTACGCAGGGAACGGGTGGGGCTTTAAAGTTAAGTTAAGATCAGGTTGGTCTAGTTCAGCGGTGGCCAATTCCAGTCTTCAAGGGCCACCAACAGGTCAGGTTTTCAAGATATCCCTGCTTCAGCACAGGTGGTTCAATCAGTTGCTCAGTTGAACACTGAGCCACCTGTGCTGAAGCAGACTGAGCTACCTGTGCTGAAACAGGAATATCCTGAAGACCTGGTGGTGCCCTTGAGGACTGGAGTTGGCCTCTCCTGAACCAGTTGTTGAGGATAAAAATTGCTGCTTTTATTTCCCGGGTGTGATCTGAGAAACGGCGTTTCTGTTTGTATTTACACAGCATTGTCCTGGGCGAACTGCTGCCTCTCAGGATCTTGTGCCCTCGGCCTCCTGTTTATTATCTGCTTCAGGGAGTCCAATGAGAAACGCTCTCATCCAAAATACACAAGCTGAGTGCGTGGGAATATTCAATGTTGTCTTCTGCTTTCCAGAGTTATCCTGGCTGAACTGGTGCCTGACGGGGTCCTGTTTGCTCAGCCTCCTGTTTATCCTGTGCTTTAGGGAATCCTATGACAGGCTTTACCTCGATGTCTTTGTCTCGGTGTAATGGCACTGAGCAGATGGCGTTTTTAAAAAGACTGAAAATCCATATACTGCACAAATAACTGGAGGGACGGACAAGACGCAAGCAACAGGAATTCAAACTGTCTAACAAAACTACTCATTTTTAATATGTGTTTTTTTCTTGTATGATTACGGCTGCGTTCAGGAGTCCCAAACTACAAATTATTGGGTGATGTGCTAATTGTGTAATCTACACTGGGAACTGTTCATATTAATAGCAATTTTGTGTTTTGGTTTGAAGAGGAACAATGGGAGAAATCACAGAAAACATATGAATGTGGCATTAACTAAAGTGTGTTTTTATCTTTTTATAATCTAGTGTCTCATACTGACAGCTTAAAGCTGCATTACAAGTGTCTTACTTTCCAAATTCAGGTTCTGTTTTGTTGCTACGGGTGTCCTAAGCCGTGCTTGTTTCAGGAAAGGGGTTACATTATTTAACACTGCACACCTGTTATATAGATTTTATAATGCAGAGGGTTTCCGTGATGATCCGACAGGAGCCAGGAAGCCAGAAGAGCACAGCAGCAAAAAATCTGGCTTTGGCTAAAGAAAACAAACAGTATTGGATACCACATTGAAGTTCTTTGCTGTTGGTGGTTTGAGCACTAGTGGATACTCGGCAGTCTCTTTTGCAATATAGATTTTATATATAACCTCTATGATGTGGAGCCCTGCAGCTGGTGGTGCCAACTTCCAGTCCTCAAGGGCCACCAACAGGTCAGGTTTTCAGGAGATCCCTGCTTCAGCACAGGTGGCTCGGTCAAAGATTGAGCCCCTGAAAACCTGACCTGTTGGTGGTACTTGAGGACTGGAGTCGCCCCCCCCCCCCCCCCCCCCCCCCCCCTCTGGAGTGCAGCCACAGTTCTGGATATCCGCTTCAGCTTTACTGTGAAGCTGAAGCGGGGATAATGAGACGGCTATAAAATTATTTATAACGAAATCACACAAAAAAACAGCCTGTCGCCATATATTTAATTTTTTTGTCTTGGAGGTCTCGCCTGTTCCGATGTTTATCCTTTGGATGGATTTAAATGCTGCTAGCGGAGATTTCTCATCATGATCGGCACAAATGCACCTACAGTTACTTCCATTCACCTTCGTTTTATAGGGAAAGTGGGTGTTTTCAAAACATTCGAATTTACCAGTGAAAGTAAAATAAAAATGGTGAAACAGGGTGGCTGCAATTTCTGAATACAGTACAATTATATAATCCAGCGCGGTGGCTGTAAGTAGTGCCGGGGACGCCGATTTTTCTTTTTTTTCTTTTCTTTTTGTGTTCATGTCATTTCGGACATTTTAACGCAGAATGTCTCTGAAAACCAGCGCTCTGTGCATTGCGTGGTCGTCGCCATTACAAATGCGCCCAATGGGATTGGTTACAGTTAATGCAGACTTAATCGCGCACATCTTTGCACATCTAATGAACAGTGATCTGAGCCGAATCTTGGGGTTTAACCAGTCTGGTGTGAGCGTTATACGGCTACTGAATTCCAGTTCCTAAAATGGATCCAAATTCTTTTATCGAACCACTGGGCAAGTGTAACCATTCTTATCTTGCGTTTTCTTCCAACACGAGCATCAATAGTAATGAACTTAAACATAGAAAGTGTAGTGACCGGAGCGCTGGTAATCCGTGGCGGAAGAGACTTTCTGCTGGGCTGCCGGTTAGAGTTATCCATTACTGGCACAGCCGGGTACGTGGTAACAGCGGAATAAGGATTGTTGCTCTCTTTGAGCATTTAGTTTTTTCAGTATAATGGACGCAGCTACTCGTCTTTTTCATGGAAGCGACTTAAACGCAAATTAAGGTTGGTTATTAAACATAACTCTCGGTACTCAACACAATAGAAAAGAAGCTGTTTTTGTAATAAAGTGACCCAGAATGAGTTGTTTAGTTTCGGTAATTACACTAATGCAGCAAATACTGATCTGTTTAGTTATCTTGGATATTTTGCTACGTGACTATAGCGCACGGGTGGGCAACTCCAGTCCGCAAGGACCACCAGAAGGACGTGTTTTCAGGATGTCCCTGCTTCAGTACAAGTGGCTCAGCTTTAGCACAGGTCCACCTGTGCTGAAGCAGGTATATCCTGAAAACCTGACCTGTTGGTAGCCCTTGAGGTCTGGAGTTGCCCACCGTGTGTGTGTGTGTGTGTGTGTTTGTATGGTGTTTGTGTTTCGTGTTCATATGTTTGTTGTCGTGTGGCTGGTGTGTGTGTGTCTGTGTTGTGTGTTGTTGTTCGGGTTGTGGTGTCTATGTGCTGTGTTGGTTTGTTGTGTCGTTCTCTCAACCTGATTTGCAAGTAGACACTTTAAATAAAGTACATACATTTAGGATTTGAAGGGACATGTTTGGGACTTGTGCGCCCAGCCGTACGTGTATGAGGCTTATTTTGGAAATGTAAGGTTTAGCATTGCTTTTAAACCTATGGTTTAGTGTGTTTAGCTATGCGAACATTTTAAGTTGATCTGTGGATTTATACAAATGTTGCTTAACACTATTTGTGTGATCATACCTCAGTGTCTTGTTTATGAGGCCCCAGGTAAGCCAGTAACTCACCTTTGGACTGTGATATGTGGTGGTTAACTTTTTTTTTTTTTTTTAATTTTAAACTAGCATTAGAAAGGGAATGTTCTGTGTATTGGTTTTTATACTTCGTATGTACATATTGTATATAGGATCCGGTAAATTCTAATTGTTTGCACATTCGAGCATTAAACTGCAGTCCCTAGTTTTAGTATGCCTATTTTTTTGGTATGTTTATAAAATATGAACTAAAGTCGACATATTTTCCTGTCCGTGTTAACTTCACTGCTGGAAAAGCAAGCAACTTGTCACTTTTTTTAATGACTTTATTTTTCGGTTTACTGTGAAATAAATAAAAAAAATCTTTGGCATAGTGTGGTGTTACCGTGTGGATCTTCTGAGCTGAGTGATATGTTCCAGCAAACCCGCTGTAACTGAAATGTGTGTAATACATAAAGCACTCGTCAACTGCAGCGTGGCACACCCAGCGTAGCGACAAATGCAGCGTGGCACACGCAGCGTACCGACAAATGCAGCGTGGCACACACAGCGTGCTGACAAATGCAGCGTGGCACACGCAGCGTACCGACAAATGCAGCGTGGGCGTGGCACATAGCAGCGTACCGACAAAATGCACGCGTGGCACACCCAGCGACGACAAATGCAGCGTGGCCACCCAGCGTACCGACAAATGCAGTCGGGCACACACAGCGTACCGACAAATGCAGCGTGGCACACACAGCGTGCTGACAAATGCAGCGTGGCACACCCCGTACCGACAAATGCAGCATGGCACACGCATGTACCGACAAATGCAGCGTGGCACACCCAGCTAGCGACAAATGCAGCGTGGGCCCACCCAGCGTACCGACAAATGCAGCGTGGCCCACCCAGCGTCCGACAAATGCAGCGTGGCACACACAGCGTAGCGACAAGTGCAGTGGTGGCCCACGAGGTATCGACAAATGCAGCGTGGCCCCCCCGTACCGACAAATGCATCTGGCACCACACAGCGTACCGACAAACGTCGGCGCACACCAGCGTAGCGAAACCAAAGCAGCGTGGCCACCCAGCGACCGACAAATGCAGCGTGGCACCCCCAGCGTACGACAAATGCAGGCGTGGCACACGCAGCGTAGCGACAAATGCAGCGTGGCCCACCCAGCGTAGCGACAAATGCAGGTGGCACACGCAGCGTGCTGACAAAATGCAGCGTGGCCCACCCAGCGTACCGACAAATGCACATGGCACACGCAGTGTACCGACAAATGCGACGTGGCACACCCAGCGTAGCGACAAATGCAGCGTGGCCCACCCAGCGTACCGAACAAACATTACATCGTGGCCACACCCAGCGTACCGACAAATGCAGCGTGCACACCAGCGTAGCGACAAGCAGTGTGCACACGGAGCAGCGACAAATGCAGCGTGGCCACCCAGCGTACCGACAAATGCAGCTGGCCACACAGCGTACCGACAATGCATGTGGCACACGCAGCGTGCCCACCCACGTACCGACAAATGCAGTGGCACACCCAGCGTACGACAAATGCAGCGTGGCACACGCAGCGTACACAAATGGCAGCGTGGCCCACCCAGCGTACCGACAAATGCAGCGTGGCACACCAGCTTAGCGACAAATGCAGCGTGGCGCGCACACAGCACAGTGCATCATGCGATGTTAGCAACACACCTAAACAACATTGTGTTATCAGAACCTGATGGAATTTTGTTTTTGTAGCCATCTTTATTCCCACGCCTGGTGTCCTGTCACATCCCATATGCATTGTGTGCACTGTCAGTGAACATCCGAGCGCCAAAATAAGCGATGCATTGCTACATTACCTGTTTGGGACCATCGGTTTCCGTGCGGCCGGTACCCCCGAGAAATCGCTCTTTAATGGATGACCCCCCTTTGTGTTCAATATTTTTGTTTCTTATATAATGTCTGATTATGATAAATGTAATAAATTCACAAATACTCTCTAATTTATATTCCCCTGAGCTGTGTTTTAGTCCCGGAGGCTTTGCGGGTTTCTCTTTAGAAATACTTGTAAAGAAACCTTAGGACTGTGCACTGTTCCACCACACAGCAATGCTAATTTCTTTATTTGTTTAAATGAAGGCTTCTGACAAATACAGTAGACCTGGTAAAAGAACGCTGGCGTGGTCCTGGTGCCACGCGCTCAGTATCCCTTTTTGCAGCTGATTGGTGGCGTTCTCCTGGTCTCTAAACGAACCGGGATAAGTGGCTATTTTTTCAAAATTAAAGCACTTCAATTCAGCACACCGACATGCAAATGTTCTGGTATTGAGCCATTACTGGGGAACTTAATGGACCAAAAAGCCTTTTAATTTAAGTAGTAGTCCACTGGATTCAGCTGTTTGAAATTCACTTGGTGCGACTTGGCATTAAAAGGGGGGAAAAAATGTTTTGTGTAGGATATGTTTTAACACAAAGATATATTCCCTTTTGCTTACGGATACACCGATGTTGTAACCAGCGTTAGTGCTGTGTGATCCGCAATAGGTGTCACACATTCTGGAGATGGTTTTTAAGTCATTTCAATCTCCGCGAACCAAGAAACACTCCAGGCTCTGAATTTAACCTACCTCGGAAGTGTTTGCTCAGCCTGTGACACACGTGCATAGGCCCTTTAGCACGCAGGGGTTAATGAACGCACAATTTTCCATTCCAATAGAATATGAAGACCGCTGCTGGCACCAGCAACCGAATCATTTAATAGGAATTGCTATGTTTTACTGCTGTGGGGCATGCAGTTGACAAATAGTTCCGATGGCTCGCGTGACAGTCTAAACACGGGGTGGCCAATGCCAGTCCTGATGGGCCCCCAAGATATTTTTTTTTCCCCCCGTGGTATAATATATATATAAATTTATTATATCCTTGAGCCACTGATGTGAGCTACCTGTGCTGAAGCAGGGATATCCTGAAAAACTGACCTGTTGGTTTGCCCCTGTTCTAAACACAATGCTTGCTCTGTGCACCCTGATCTGTGGCGGGGTGCAAACCTGTGTATAATGTCTTTTTTTTTCCCCTCTCCCTCCAATTCTATAAAAAAAAAAAAAAACACCATTGTTCTTGCTTTATTTTAATTTTGCTTGTCTTCATTACAGATCATCGCAAAGTATCATTAATTGGACCACTTAAGGACCGTTTCTGCACAATATAACGCCTGTTTTTAGCATTGAAATCTATCTTTCTGTTTTGGGGGAAATGTGGTTTAAAAAAAAAAACAAAAAACAAAAAAAAAAAAAAACGCTTGAATTTCAGTCTTTGTGGAGGTCGAGAAATGTCCTTTATTTAATGTTTCCTCCTTCTTTCCTTTTTGTGTCTTGGTTTTTCCCCTTCGCTTCTTGGGGTCCCCTCAGGGGAAGAATTTTGTGATACAATCATCGGCTATGTGCCATCGCATTGGGGACGCGTGATACAATATCAGGCGCACTGATGTGGATAGGGGGCACGCGTGAAAATTGACATCGGGCATGTGGAACAGTGGGGGGATTTAGGGGGAGCGTGTGATTGAACATTCATCGGGGGCTATGTTGCAACGATGGGGATTTAGGGGGACGCGTTGATAACATTCATTGGCGGCTATGTGCAACGTGGGATTTTTAGGGGGGACGCGTGAGTGTACCAATTCATCGGGATGTGCACAATAGCGGGGCATTTAGGGAAGACGCGTATACAATTCATCGGGCTATGTGCCAGTGGTGATTAGGGAGAAGTGGTTGATACAATTCATCGGCTATTGCCACGTGTGTGGAGTTGAGGGAGAACGCTGATTACAATGATACAATTCATTCGGGCTATGTGCACACATGCGGGGATATAGGGGCGACGCTGATAACATTCCGGGTATGTGACATTCACACGGTGTGGATTAGGGGGACGGTGTGAGAAACATTCACAGGGACTATGTGCACACATGCGGGGATTTAGGGGGACGCTAAAACATTCATCGGGCTATGTGCACAGGGTTTTTGGGGGATGTACATATCAAGAGCTTGCACGTGGATGGGGGACGCGTGAACAATTCATAGGGCTATGTTGCACACCGGGGGGGATATTAGGGAGACGCGTGATACCAATTCATCGGGCTATGTGCACACATCGGGGGATTTGGGAGAAGAGTGATACAATCAGCGGGCTAGGCCACAGCTGGTGGGGATCGCGTACAACATCGGTCGGTGCCATATGCGGGAGTTAGGGGCACGGTAAACATTAATCGGGCTATGTGCAACTGTGGGGATTTAGGGGACGCGTGCGTACAATCATGGGTGTTGTGCGCCAAATGCTTAACGTATGGGAAGAAAGTCCCAGCATAATTGCGCTAATTGGCACATGGAAGATTGGAATTGTGGGTATACGAAGCGGGGGCAATGTAAAGGGAGGGGGCCATCATGTGTGCCACGTTACCTCCTAGTTGAAGAGAGAAGGGGCACAGCATTGAGGTATACACAGACGTTTATAGAGAGAGTTTTAGAAGTCAGGGTGTGTATGGTTTGTATTACGGGAGAGGTATTAGCAGGAGGATGTTAGGGGTTTGTATAGGGAGAGGTATTAGCCAACGGGGTTGTGGGTGTATAGGGAAGACGGTATTAGCAGCTGGTGTTGGGGTTTGTCTAGGGAGAGGTTAGCAGGTTTTGGTTAGGAGAGGATAAGAGGGGTTAGGTTTTTGTATAGGGAGAGATAGCAGCAGGAGGTTGGGGTTGTGTATAGGGGAGGTATTAGCAGCAGGGTGTTGGGGGTTTGTATAGGGAGACGGTATAGCAGCTGGGTGTTGGGGTGATAGGGAGAGGTATTAGCGTAGGTGTAGGTTGTAATGTTTTGAGAGTATTAGCAGCAGGCAGATGTTGGGGTTGATAGGAGAGCGTGTAGTAGCAGCTGGTAGGGTGTATAGGGAGAGGTTGATTAGCAGAGATGTGGTGGGGTGTATAGGGAGACGGGAAGTTATTAGCAGCGGGATTTTAGGGTTATAGGGAGAGGTAGTGAGCAGCTGGGTGTTGGGGTGTGTTATAGGGAGAGGTATAGCAGGGGGTTACGGGAGTAAGGAGAGGTATTAAAGCCGGGTCGGGTTAGGGTGTTGTATAGGAGCGAGAGGTATTAGCAGGGGATGATTAGGGAGTATAGGGAGAGGGATGTAGCAAGCGGGATGTTAGGGTGTAAGGGGAGAAGGTTTTAGCGCGGGGGTTGGTAGGGTGTTCAGGAGAGGCTTAGCGAGGGGAGTTGGGTATTAGGGAGAGGTCCATTAGCAGCGGGATGTTGGGTGTAAGGGAGAGATTTACAGCGGGATGTGTTGTGGTTGTTAGGGAGGATTATTAGCAGCAGGATGTTGGGGGGTATAGGGAGAGGTATTAGAAGCAGGGTTGTTGGGTTGTATAGGAGAGTATTAGCAGAGGGATGTAGGGTGGTAAGGGAGAGGTTTTAGCAGCAGGCTGATTTAACGGTGTATAGGGAGAGGATATTAGCAGCGGGATGATTAGGGCGTTAGAAGGGAGACGGTATTAGCGACGGGATGTTGGGGTGTTTAGGGAGAGGTATTAGAGACGGATGTTAGGTTGTGTATAGGGAAGAGTTATTAGCAGCGGGATGTAGGGGGATAGGGAGAGGTATTAGCAGGCGGAGTAGGTGTAATAGGGAGAGGGTATTAGCAGCGGGATGTGGGTGTGGTGTTTAGGGAGAGGTATTACGCAGCAGGATGTTAGGGTGGTATTAGGCGAGAGGTATTAGCAGGGGATGTTGGGGGTGTATAGGGAGTATTAGCAGCGGGATGTAGGTGTATAGGGAGAGAGTATTAGCAGCGGGATTGTTGGGGTGTATAGGGAGAGGTATTTAGCGAGGATGTTAGTGGGTGTATAGGAGATGGTATTAGCAGCGGGAGGTTGGGGTGTATAGGGAGAGGTATAGACAGGGGATGTTGGGGTGGTATAGGGAGAGGTATAGCAGGGGATGGTTTAGGGCGTATAGGGGAGAGGTGTACTTAGCGCGCGGATGTTGGGGTGTTTAGGGAGAGGTGAGATTGAAGTGGATGTTAGGTGATAGGAGCGGTTTATTAGCATCAGGATGTTTGGGTGTATGGGAGAGGTATTAAGCTAGCGGGACGTTGGTGTTGATAGGAGAGGAATTAGCAGCGGGGGATGTTGTGGTGGTTTAGGGGCCACCACAGACGGTATTAGCAGCAGCAAGAAAGCAGGTAGTTGCCACTTTAGATGAGCTCTCCCAATTTTCTATACAAGTACTATTTTCTTTTCTGGAAAACATCTCTCCAGCATAGACGCAGCTTTATGAGTAGACCTTGCACAATCCTAAATTTAAATTTTTTAGGAAAAAAAACGAAGGGACCCTCGATAGTTTTGTAGGGGAAGGGGAATATGATTAGAGAAATTTCATGTTGTATAAAGTTTAAACAAGACACAGGAGGGAAGTACAATGCTTGGGATTAGAAATCCAATAATGAAAAAAACCAAAGCTCAATAGGATGTTAAATCGATCGGAAAAATGGGCAGAGTGGTTCTTGTCTGCTGTCAAATCCGTTTCTATGTGAAGCTCGGTGAGAAATTGAACGTATTTGTTTCTGGTTGCGATATCATTTCATGTTTCAATGTCTCATACCACAAAATTCAAAACTGCTGGTCGCTTTCAGACAATATCTTGCGACAGGAATTTGATCAAGCATGAAGATTGGAATTCATCCATAGAAATAGGACATTATTATTCAAATCATGCGGCAGCAAATCTTTCTACCTAGAATGTCATATCTTAGGAACGTAGACCTTCCGGGAAAAATATATATATATCCAAAGAAAAAAAAGCAATAGCTTTTAAGCCAAACTCAGTTTCCACCCACTTTCCTCACAATTCTGAACCGTGCGGTTAGCTGCAAATGATGAGCTTGGATGGATAATGATTTCGTAAATCTGCCTGATTGAATCTCTGCCAAACGCTCCGGATTTTAGTAGTGACTTCAGTTATATTCATCACATTATGTCGTTAAAAGTGCAAATCTTTAGCTGCGAGCTTACACAAGAAAAGAATCCCCTTACTGACGAGCAGGGCTGCAGAGTATTTTCCCGGGGCCCAGGACTACAGTTCTGATGGGCCACCCCAAAACAAAATCCACCCCCCAATGCAAAAGCTTCCAACCACCAAATACAATCAAAAAAAAATCCCCACCCCCACAAATAAACAACCTCCCCACCACCCCCCAATTCATACAAAAAAACCCACCTACCCAATACATATAAAAAAAACAATACATATCACCCCCCCTATACGTATTCTATATGTCTGTCAATACATATTTAAAAAAAAAAACTATTAAAACCCACCCAATACACTAATAAAAGACCCCAATGCATCTAGAAGGAGCCCAACAATATAAAAAAATACACATAAAAATACAACCCTCCCCAATACATATAAAGAATAAGCCAACCCCATATACAATATCCCCAAGCCCCCCAATACATATAAAAAATACACATTAAAAAAACAACCCTCCCAATACTATAAAGAATACCCCATCCTCATACAAATACCCCCAAGACCCCCAAACATATTAAAAAATGGTTCAGCACACAACAAAAGAGTAAAACTGATTATCAGATAAGCAAGTGTACATTTAATGTGTATGCAGATAAATACAAATACAAATGCAACACTACTATGGTGTGTGACACCTGAGGGGAAGGTAAACCGGAGGCTGAAGAATGCGGGCAACGAGGGGGGGAAAACAGAAGCAGGTGGGGGAGGAAAGTGGAGGGAAAACAGAAGCAGGTGGGGGAGGAAGTTGAGGGAAAACAGAAGCGGGGGGGGAGGAGTGAAGGAAAACAGAAGCAGGTGGGGGAGGAAGTGGAGGGAAAAACAGAAGCAGGGTGGGGGAGGAAGTGGAGGTAAACAGAAGCAGGTGGGAAGGAAGGTGGAGGGAAACAGAAGCGGGTGGGGAGGAAGTGGAGGGAAAACAGAAGCAGGTGGGGGGAGGAAGTGGAGGTTAAACAGAAGCAGGTGAGGGGGAAGTGGAAGTGGAGGTTAACAGAAGCAGTGGGGAAGAAGTGGAGGGAAACGAAGGATGGGAAGAGGAAACAGAAGCAGGTGGGGAGGAAGTGGAGGGAAAACAAAAGGCAGGTGGGGGAGGAAGTGGAGGGAAAACAACAAGTTGTGAGGAACAAATGAAAGGCCAGTAGAGGGGGGCAACGTTTCGGGGGATGACACTTCTGGCCCGTTCCCTACGGTTGAAGACCAGGTAGTGTTTACCATGCATTTCCATTTGTTTGTGTATTTATCTGTATACACATTACATTTATTACTCTTTGATGATCAGTTAACTCTCTTGATTGTGTGACGGGAACGTCACGCGCCGCAGTTGGACAGAGAGAGGACAAATCCTGAGGCAGCTGAGAGCCGGGGCACGGCCGTGACCGGCAGCAGGGCCTGGCCAGAGGTGGGGTAGATTTGCAGCACCGGACGGGTTCCCCCACCCAGCGGGCCCGGGACACCAGCCCCGGCTGTTCAACCCCCCCCCTTCGGCGCCTGCTGACCACCTCAATGCATTGCAAAGCACTGTAACAACGCAATATATGGCTGGTGTTGTAGAAAGGAAACATACAGTTTATTTGGTGTGATGATTGGAAAAACAGCAATGCAATTCTGATCCTTCTGGGGGGGGGGGAGAGAAGGGGGTAACAGAAAAATCACATGTCGCGTATGCTTAGAATAATCAGGGCTGGCCAACTCCAGCCCTCAAGGGCCACCAACAGGTCTGGTTTTAGGATTGCCCTGCTTCACAGCATGGTTGGTGCAGTCTATGACTGAGCCAACTGTGCTGAAGCAGGGCTATCTTAAAACCTGACCTGTTGGTGGCCCCTGAGGACTGGAGTTGGCTTCCTGCTCACACGTAAAAACATAACATTGAAAGCAAATGAGAATCCTTTGGCCGAACTTGTCTGACCGTGTTATGAAAGAACAAAGGTGAAGTTTCCTGGGGTTTACAGTTAGGAAAGCCTTTAACCCCTCACTTTTTGGAATTCCTCTCTGGAGTACGTTCTCACAATTTCCGCTGGCCTGGCGCTTCCTAGAGAGTGACCACCTTGTTGTAGTGTCTGGGCGCCGAGGGTAAATATTTGTAGGAAGCAAACCTTTAATTTGTGTTTGTTTCTTTTGTTCATTGCTTTTGCTGCAGCTACGCTGTATACATCCTGCATCTTGATCGGCGTTTTGAACAGCACCGTGCCAATCTTCTTGAGCTGTTTGTGGAGACGGGTATCCGGTACCGGAAGGCATCACCTGTGGCGTTGTCACCTTTAAGTAATATGTTTATGGGAGTTCTGTTACTTCTTAGCATTACATCAACAGTGTAGTACACAGAAAGCCTATCAAGCCATTACGTGAGCAATGCACACCTGATTCACCTATATCCTGTGTGAGCACATCTGACTCACCTATATACTGTGTGATGCGCATCTGACTCACCTATATACTGTGTGATGCACATCTGACTCACCTAAACTGGTGTGCACATCTACTCACCTATATACTGTGTGATGCACATCTGACTCACCTAATACTGTGTGATGCACATCTGACTCACCTATATACTGTGATGCACATCTCACAGTTCTGGATGTGTTGACCATCTGGTGTTTTTATTTTTATTTTATAAAGCCCTTCAACTGAAGGAAATGTAGGAAATCTTGTGAAATTGACTGCAGTAATATTGAGATCTATGAATTACACTTCTTATTTGTTGTAGGGTATATTAATGGCGAGGGTTCTCGATGTATAATTTTCTTGAGGGGGCAGGAAGGATTTGGAGAGGTAAATTCTGAGAGGCGAGATGCTGAGAATCCCGACTTTATCTGCCTTCTGTACAGAAAGGACATGTGGCCAAGCGTCACGGAAAACATCATACAGAGTAGGGTCTATTTCCTTTGCTGCCATTTATCATTTATTTATTTTTTTGGAGATCGTTAAGTTTGAAATAAAATGTTAAATACATTTTAATACCACAGACGCATTAGAAAGTTTAGTTTCCGGGGACGCAATGCCTGCGCTCAGTTAAGTGCCCTCACTGTTTGGAGTCGGCTTTTCAGCAGTCGACAACAGAGCCCGTTATACACACTTTAAATGATGAAACAGATGTTTAAAAATGGTTGTTACTTGGTTGACTGCTCACGCGTGTGTGTGCGGGTGATTGTGTCCGTGTCCCACACCGTACCTTCTGTTCCATGCTGCCAAGTATTTGTAACTGAGGTTTGTCTTCATCTCATTCACCAACATACTATGTATTCATACAGTGACTGGTCCGGGGAAAGGCCCACTGATATAACACCGGCAGGCACTCTGCAGGCAATTAATTGCAATGTGACATTTTGATTCCGTGACATTCTGGGATCCGTGACATTCTGCCTAATTTCAGGCAAGAATTCTATTAGTTGTATTGATCCCGGAGAGACCGGCTTTTATTCAGAGTGCGATACCTTTTTAAAAAAACAGAAATATGTATTCGCTTCCGATTTATGCGCATAAACTTTCTAAAGGACACGCCTCTGCGGCTCCGCGTGTAATTGAAATGTTGCGATAGAGAGAGATTACCAGCAGGTCATTTTTATGCAGTAAAGGGGACGCGTGTCAATATTGCAGTGAGTAATGAAAGATGCATTGCCTTTTTGTGCATAGACCTATTAAACAGAATCAGTGTTTCAGCTTTAACCCACCTAATTATTTTTCTCTCCTTCCTGTCATTGATATGAATGTACAACCCAGCCAAGTGTTACTCCATATAACTTGGAACCCTTCCCATATGCATTGAAGATCTCAATCAAGTCGCTATTTTTAATATCGTGGAGCTTACAAGACAAACTTTTGGTTACGCAGGGAACGGTGGGGCTTTAAAGTTAAGTTAAGATTAGGTTGGTCTAGTTCAGCGGTGGCCAATTCCAGTCTTCAAGGGCCACCAACAGGTCAGGTTTCAAGATATCCTGCTTCAGCACAGGTGGTTCAATCAGTTGCTCAGTTGAACATGAGCACCTGTGCTGAAGCAGACTGAGCTACCTGTGCTGAAACAGGAATATCCTGAAGACCTGGTGGTGCCCTTGAGGACTGGAGTTGGCCTCTCCTGAACCAGTTGTTGAGGATAAAAATTGCTGCTTTTTATTCCCGGGTGTGATCTGAGAAACGGCGTTTCTGTTTGTATTTACACAGCATTGTCCTGGCGAACTGCTGCCTCTCAGGATCTTGTGCCCTCGGCCTCCCGTTTATTATCTGTTCAGGGAGTCCAATGAGAACGCTCTCATCCAAAATACACAAGCTGAGTGGGGAGAAATTCAATGTTGTCTTCTGCTTTCCAGAGTTATCCTGGCTGAACTGGTGCCTGACGGGTCCTGTTTGCTCAGCCTCCTGTTTATCCTGTGCTTTAGGGAATCCTATGACAGGCTTTACCTCGATGTTTTGTCTCGGTGTAATGGCACTGAGCAGATGGCGTTTTTAAAAAGACTGAAAATCCATATACTGCACAAATAACTGGAGGGACGGACAAGACGCAAGCAAAAGGAATTCAAACTGTCTAACAAAACTACTCATTTTAATATGTGTTTTTTTTTGTATGATTACGGCTGCGTTCAGGAGTCCCAAACTACAAATTATTGTGGTGATGTGCTAATTGTGTAATCTAATCACACTGGGAACTGTCATATTAATAGCAATTTTGTGTTTGGTTTGAAGAGGAACAATGGGAGAAATCACAGAAAACATATGAATGTGGCATTAACTAAAGTGTGTTTTTATCTTTTTATATATCTAGTGTCTCATACTGACAGCTTAAAGCTGCATTACAAGTGTCTTACTTTCAAATTCAGGTTCTGTTTTGTTGCTACGGGTGCCTAAGCCGTGCTTGTTTCAGGAAAGGGGTTACATTATTTAACAACTGCACACCTGTTATATAGATTTTATAATGCAGAGGGTTTCCGTGATGATCCGACAGGAGCCAGGAAGCCCAGAAGAGACACAGCACAAAAATCTGGCTTTGGCTAAAGAAAACAAACAGTATGGATACCACATTGAAGTTCTTTGCGTGTTGGTGGTTTGAGCACTAGTGGATACTCGGAGCCTTTTGCAATATAGATTTTATAACCTCTATGATGTGGAGCCCTGCAGCTGGTGGTGCCAACTTCCAGTCCTCAAGGGCCACCAACAGTCAGGTTTTCAGGAGATCCCTGCTCAGCACAGGTGGCTCGGTCAAAGATTGAGCCCTGAAAACCTGACCTGTTGGTGGTACTTGAGGACTGGAGTCGCCCCCTCCCCCCTCCCCCCCCCCCCCCCCCCCCTTGGAGTGCAGCCACAGTTCTGGATATCCGCTTCAGCTTTACTTGAAGCTGAAGCGGGGATAATGAGACGGCTATTAAAATTATTTATAACGAAATCACACAAAAAAACAGCCTGTCGCCATATATTTAATTTTTTTGTTTGGAGGTCTCGCCGTTCGATGTTTATCTTGGATGGATTTAAATGCTGCTAGCGGAGATTTCTCATCATGATCGGCACAAATGCACCTACAGTTACTTCCATTCACCTTCGTTTTATAGGGAAAGTGGGTGTTTTCAAAACATTCGAATTTACCAGTGAAAGTAATAAAATAAAAGATGGTGAAACAGGTGTGCTGCAATTTCTGAATACAGTACAATTATATAATCCAGCGCGGTGGCTGTAAGTAGTGCCGGGGACGCCGATTTTTTTTCTTTTTTTCTTTTCTTTTTTGTTTATGTCATTTCGGACATTTTAACGCAGAATGTCTGAAAACCGAGCGTCTGTGCATTGCGTGGTCGTCGCCATTACAAATGCGCCAATGGGATTGGTTACAGTTAATGCAGATAATCGCGCAAATCTTCTGACATCTAATGAACAGTGATCTGAGCCGAATCTTGGGGTTTAACCGTCTGTGTGAGCGTTGATTACTACGCTACTGAATTCCAGTTCTCTAAAATGGATCCAAATTCTTTATCGAACCACTGGGCAAGTGTAACCATTCTTATCTTGCGTTTCTTCCAACACGATCAATAGTAATGAACTTAAACATAGAGAAGTGTAGTGACCGGAGCTGGTAATCCGTGGCGGGAAGAGACTTTGCTGGGCTGCCGGTGTTAGAGTTATCCATTACTGGCACAGCCGGTACGTGGTAACAGGTCGGAATAAGATATGATGATGTGCTCTCTTTGAGCATTTAGTTTTTTCAGTAATGACGCAGCTATCGTCTTTTCATGGAAGCGACCTTAAACGCAAATTAGGTTGTATTAAACATAACTCTCGGTACATCAACACAATAGAAAAGAAGCTGTTTTTGTAATAAAGTGACCCAGAATGAGTTGTTTAGTTTCGGTAATTACACTAATGCAGCAAATACTGATCTGTTTAGTTATCGGTATTATTTTGCTACGTGACTATAGCGCACGGGTGGGCAACTCCAGTCCGCAAGGACCACCAGAAGGACGTGTTTTCAGGATGTCCTGCTTCAGTACAAGTGGCTAGCATTTAGCACAGGTACCACCTTGCTGAAGCAGGTATATCCTGAAAACTGACTGTTGGTAGTTGAGGTTGGAGTGCAGTCCTGCGTGTGTTGTGTGTGTGTGTGTGTGTGTGTGTGTGTGGTGGTGTTTGTGGTGTGTGTGTGTGTGTTGTGTGTGTTGTTGGTGTGTGTGTGTGTGTGTGGTGTGTGTGTGTGTGTGTGTGTGTTCTCTCAACCTGATTTGCAAGTAGACACTTTTAAAAAAGTACATACATTTAGGATTGAAGGGACATGTTTGGGACTTGTGCGCCCAGCCGTACGTGTATGAGGCTTATTTTGGAAATGTAAGGTTTAGCATTGCTATTTTAAACTATGGTTTAGTGTGTTTTAGCTATGCGAACATTTTAAGTTGATTGTTGGATTTATACAAATGTTGCTTAACACTATTGTGTGATTTAACCTCAGTGTCTTTTATGAGGCCCCAGGTAAGCCAGTAACTCACCTTTGGACTGTGATATGTGTGGTTAACTTTTTTTTTTTTTTTAATTTTAAACTAGCATTAGAAAGGGAATGTTCTGTGTATTGGTTTTTATACTTCGTATGTACATATTGTATATAGGATCCGGTGTAAATTCTAATGTTTGCACATTCGAGCATTAAACTGACTGCAGTCCCTAGTTTTAGTATGCCTATTTTTTGGTATGTTTATAAAATATGAACTAAAGTCGACATATTTTCCTGTCCGTGTTAACTACTGCTGAAAAGCAAGCAACTTGTCACTTTTTTTAATGACTTTATTTTTCGGTTTACTGTGAAATAAATAAAAAAAATCTTTGGCATAGTGGGGTGTTACCGTGTGGATCTTCTGAGCTGAGTGATATGTTCCAGCAAACCCGCTGTACAACTGATGAATGTTGTAATACATAAAGCACTCGTAACTGCAGCGTGGCACACCCGCGACGACGACAAATGCAGCGTGGCACCAGCACGTACCGACAAATGCAGCGTGGCACACACAGCGTGCTGACAAATGCAGCGTGCACACGCAGCGTACCGACCAAAATGCAGCGTGGCACACGCAGCGTACCGACAAATGCAGCGTGGGCACACCCAGCGTACCGACAAATGCAGCGTGGCCCACCCCGCGTACCGACAAATGCAGCGTGGCACACACACACAGCCTACCGACAAATGCAGCGTGGCACACACAGCGTGTCGACAAATGCAGCGTGGGCACACCCAGCGTACCGACAAATGCAGCAGTGGCACACGAAGTGTACCGACAAATGCAGCGTGGCACACCCAGCGTCAGCGACAAAGTCAGCGTGGCCCACCCGCAGCGTACCGACAAATGCAGCGTGGCACCCAGCGTCATCACCGACAAATGCAGAGTGGCACACCACAGCGTAGCGACAAATGCAGTGTGGCACACCAGCGTAGCGACAATGCAGCGGGCCACCCAGCACGACGAAAAATGAGCCGGTGGACACACACAGCGTACGACAAATGCAGTGGCACACGCAGCGTAGCCAGCGTACAAATGCAGCGGACCGCACGGACAATCGGGCCACCCAGCGCTTGACCCGACAAATGCAGCGTGGCACACGCAGCGTACCGACAAATGCAGCGTGGCACACGCAGCGTACCGACAAATGCAGCGTGGCACACCCAGCGTACCGACAAATGCAGCGTGGCCCACCCAGCGTACCGACAAATGCAGCGTGGCACACACAGCGTACCGACAAATGCAGCGTGGCACACACAGCGTGCTGACAAATGCAGCGTGGCACACCCAGCGTACCGACAAATGCAGCATGGCACACGCAGTGTACCGACAAATGCAGCGTGGCACACCCAGCGTAGCGACAAATGCAGCGTGGCCCACCCAGCGTACCGACAAGCCAGCGTGGCCCACCCAGCTGACCGACAAATGCCAGCTTGGCACAACAACGGCGCTGTCTAGCCGTACCCAATAAATTGCCATTGTGTGGTCACACGCAGCTCGCGACAAATGCGCGTGGCCACACCCGCGTACCGACGAATGCAGCGTGGCACACACAGCGTACCGACAAATGCAGTGTGGCACACGCAGCGTGGCCCACCCAGCGTACCGACAAATGCAGCGTGGCACACCCAGCGTACGACAAATGCAGCGTGGCACACGCAGCGTAGCGACAAATGCAGCGTGGCCCACCCAGCGTACCGACAAATGCAGCGTGGCACACGCAGCGTAGCGACAAATGCAGCGTGGCGCGCACACAGCACAGTGCATCATGCAGATGTTAGCAACACACCTAAACAACATTGTGTTATCAGAACCTGATGGAATTTTGTTTTTGTAGCCATCTTTATTCCCACGCCTGGTGTCCTGTCACATCCCATAATGCATTGTGTGCACTGTCAGTGAACATCCGAGCGCCAAAATAAGCGATGCATTGCTACATTACCTGTTTGGGACCATCGGTTTCCGTGCGGCGGTACCCCGAGAAAGTCGCTCTTTAATGGATGACCCCCCTTTGTGTTCAATTATTTTTGTTTCTTATATAAATGTCTGATTATGGATAAATGTAATAAAAATTCACAAATACTCTCTAATTTATATTCCCCTGAGCTGTGTTTAGTCCCGGAGGCTTTGCGGGTTTCTCTTTAGAAATACTTGTAAAGAAAACCTTAGGACTGTGCACTGTTCCACACACAGCAATGCTAATTTCTTTATTTGTTTAAATGAAGGCTTCTTGACAAATACAGTAGACCTGGTAAAAGGAACGTGGCGTGGTCCTGGTGCCACGCGCTCAGTATCCCTTTGCAGCTGATTGGTGGCGTTCTCCTGGTCTCTAAACGAACCGGGATAAGTGGCTATTTTTTCAAAAGTAAAGCACTTCAATTCAGCACCGACATGCAAATGTTCTGGTATTGAGCCATTACATGGGGAACTTAATGGACCAAAAAGCCTTTTAATTTAAAGTAGTCCACTGGATTCAGCTGTTTGAAATTCACTTGGGCGACTTGGCATTAAAAGGGGGGAAAAAATGTTTTGTGTAGGATGATGTTTTAACCAGAAGATATATTCCCTTTTGCTTACGGATACACCGATGTTGTAACCAGCGTAGTGCTGTGTGAATCCGCAATAGGTGTCACATTCTGGAGATGGTTTTTAAGTCATTTCAATCTCCAGCGAACCAAGAAAAACACTCCAGGCTCTGAATTTAACCTCGGAAGTGGTGCTTCAGCCTGTGACACAGTGCATAGGCCCTTTAGCACTGCAGGGGTTAATGAACGCACAGATGTTCCATTCCAATAGAATATGAAGACCGCTGCTGGCACCAGCACCGAATCATTTAATAGGAATTGCTAATGTGTACTGCTGTGGGGCATGCAGTTGACAAATAGTTCCGATGGCTCGCGTGACAGTCTAACACGGGGTGGCCAATGCCAGTCCTGATGGGCCCCCAACAGATATTTTTTTCCCCCCGGTGGTATATATATATAAAATATTATTATATCCTTGAGCCACTGATGTGAGCTACCTGTGCTGAAGCAGGGATATCCTGAAAAACTGACCTGTTGGTTGCCCCTGTTCTAACACAATGCTTGCTCTGGCACCCTGAATCTGTGGCGGGGTGCAAAACCTGTGTATAATGTCTTTTTTTTCCCCCTTCCAATTCTATAAAAAAAAAAAAAACACCAGTTCTTGCTTTATTTAATTTTGCTTGTCTTCATTACAGATCATCGCAAAGTATCATTAATTGGACCACTTAAGGACCGTTTCTGCACATATAACGCCTGTTTTTAGCATTGAAATCTTTCTGTTTTGGGGGAAATGTGGTTTAAAAAAACAAAAAAAAAAAAAAACGCTTGAATTTCAGTCTGTGGAGGTCGGAGAAAATGTCCTTTATTTAATGTTTCTCCGTTTCGCTTTCTGTGTGTTGGGTCTCAGCGGGAAGAATTTTCTTTCACGATGAACAGCAATAAGGTGGGTGACGACAACTTTCCCTATTAAAAGATCTTGCACGTGTATACGGGGAAACAAGTGTATAAGAAAATAAGTGTATAAGTGCATGTGCAGCTCTGGAAGCACCTTCAGTTAGTAGTGATGTTTTAAAGATGGCTGCTCCGTGCTGCATTGGCCGTTGTCATGGTGATGCAATTAGCAGCATCTGAGCCTTTGCTTTATTTTGGAGCGGGCTTGGTTTCCAATTAAAAAACGAAATCGACACAATTTCAGGAATTCTCTGGTCTAAACAACATTTGTCAGTGGGAGTGTAAAGTTCTGGTTGGCGGCGTCTTCCCGGAGAGTACGGCATTTTCTGTAGCTTGCGACGCCTTTCAACGTCTTCAAAATAGAGAACAATATCCTGTGCCACTGAAACTCGCAGAAGTCAGACATTGAATGCACAATGCTTCTGGGGAAAACGTACGTGTTTGTATCTGAAAAAGGGATTTACCCGGAACGTTGTCTGACTTTTGTCACCGTTTTTGAGGGCCGCGCGATACTGTTCTCTATTTGACGTTCTCTGGCGCGATTGCTGCTGGAATCGCCGCGGTTTTCTTCGAGCTGCCATCTTTGGATCTTTTGAACCTTTTAAGGGCTTAACAAGAGCGTCCTTCATAGATGCACACTAATATCTGTGCAGCACAGACCCTACAGCACTCGTGTGTTCTCGATACTTAATGTGCACATAGAGACACGTGATCTTTTCAAAGCTCTCTACATGATTCCATCGAGGGATCCCGTCAGAGATATTTGTACGTTTTTATTGGTGCCGGTTTTGACAAATATTGTGCCTTTCTACAAACATGGCCGCCGTGATCACATGCAAAGCTGCAACGTGATCACCCCAACTCCCACGCACATTCACTCACACACCCACTCACACACTCCTACACTCCCAACATAGCAGGCACATTGAGAACTTGGAATATGAGAGAGAAGTCCATGGTATCCCTGAATGCAGAAAAACCCATCAAATGTTTTCATGGAGCCGCTCTAGAAAAGCCATCATGTCTTTGCTTAGGGGCAGCAGGAGGCTTCTAAGTAATAGTATCTCTCACATGCTGCCTCCAGTTGTGCCGGGATGCCAGTATCCATCTAATCTTCCTCTCCATGAACAGCTTGAGTCCTTTTTTAAAGCCATTTGCTGTCGTAGCCTCCAGTGGTAGCGAGTTCCTGAGGCCAGTGATGCGCGGAGTGTGAAACGGCGTCCTTTTCATGGTTCTTATACGTGGAATGATCATTCAGTGGGTTTCCCCTGGTCCTTGTGCAATGGGATTTTGTAAATAAGGAACATATATTTTCTGTACATTCGGAATAACTTGAAAATGAACCAAGCATTTGTGGAAATCTGTCAGTTCCACCAGAAATTTGCCAAGAATTATTAAGTGAGAGAGAGGGTACAGAACCTGTGGATTTATATACCTCCAAATAGTTACTTCTTATAGGGCGAGACCCCTGTGGGCACACCCGAGATGCCTCGGTTATAAGCCAATACCAATTATTGGAATATATTTGGCATTTTTCAATTAGCTCTCACCCTGGCAACATTCGTCAGTGGCCTGTGAGGTTTCTTCCAGCGTGGGGGAAGGTGTCTTTTAGGAAATACGGACACTAATA
Organism: Ascaphus truei; assembly: GCA_036426205.1. Taxonomy (NCBI): domain Eukaryota; kingdom Metazoa; phylum Chordata; class Amphibia; order Anura; family Ascaphidae; genus Ascaphus; species Ascaphus truei. The sequence continues at coordinate 27,330 of WSYH01001300.1, forward strand.
CTAATATTTTCAACGTTTCCTCAGAAGGTTAACGCTTTATACCTTTTAACACAGAAGTGCTGCTGTTCCCTTAAGTCTGCAACATTTTGCCCCTTATGGAAACCCTAAATGTATAGAACTTCCCAGCCACGCAGAAAGGATATTCCGTGCCTCCGTGGCAGGAGATTTCGATTTCCCTGCCAGCTCTTTTCCTGGGGAAAAAGAAAGACACAGCAGTTCTACTGGTCCTGTTTTTTTATTTTATTTCCGAAGTCGTTTATTTTTACATTGTACAATATATAAAAATACAGAGTACCAAAAAAAAGGAATTCACAGTGTCTAAAGGCAGTGATTACAGTGTCACATTATTCTAGAAGTACCATGGCAAGTTGAATTGCATAGGAAGGTTAATGAGCCTTCACCACAGAGCCCACTAATTAACTGTAAGCTTTGCATAACGGGGTAAAGCGATTGGCATAGTAACGTCTGCGAGAGCAGAGAACATCTCATTTCCACTTCCAGGGCCAAGCCTGTCCATTTTCATCTCCATGTACAGATGTAGCACTGACAGTGTATGCGGTGATGTACAATGAACAGGCACATGAATCGCTCCCTGCTGCTCACACCACGGATGGTGAAGAGAAGGCAGCCAGGACTTCATGCAGTGTTACACTAACTCCTGTGTTACTGTTGCTGCAATGACACAGTGACATGTATGGAAGCTGCAATATACGCTAGTGAAACCACTCCGGCATGTACCACCTCTGCCTTGTACCACCGCCTCTGCCTTTTCTAGTGTTTGTTTCAAAGCTTTAAACATGGTCAATTACGTTTCAAATTTAGGCGGAGGCCCTATTCCTAAGCAACCGCCAAATTCCACGGCAAACTCTATACTGCACTTCTGTAAGGGGCTTCTTTAAGGGAGAGTACATCAATGAGGTAATAATGCTGCAGTGATTTGGGCTGAGTTATAAGGCATTTTGTAATAATGTCACGTGTTCCAGGGCCCCCACAAAAAAAATCCTACAGCAATATCGCTCTGGAATAAAAGGTCAGGATAATGTTACAATGTAACGATGATCTTTCAGTTATTGGAAGTGCTCTGAGCATCTTAACCCTTTCACTGTCAGAGGTCTGCGACACCAGGCGTGCTGACTTCGTGCCGCTTCCACGCATAGAGCAGGGAGCTTAGTGTACAACGAGTGTCACTGGGATGCAGTAGCAATAACACAGCATGGTAATCTTAGAATTCAGCAGCACCGTTTTTATTGTTTAAAAGGGGCAATGCTTCCCAGGATCAGTGATATAATGGCATTTGCATGTTTATCGGGGTCGGGGTGTGTGTGTCACCCTTAAACAAATAAAATAATAATCACAAACAGAACTATTGTAAAAATGTTTTTTTACATCTTTTAATAGTAGCTAAAGGCATCGGATGGTTTTTATTGTATAGTGTTTGTGGATTATTGAATGTGGAGGTGAGCGGTGTCTCGCTGCTTTAGCAGTTAAAGACCTTTCCCCAGTATCTCTTAGCAAACAGTGCTTACACTGCAGGTAAGGATTCTGGGTAATGCCATGCAAATTTAACCCAGACTGCTCAAAAGCTGTGTAATGCGGTAGGCAAAAATGTATAGGCGTCCCTGTTAAAATGGATAAGAAGTAACGCGTGACTCACTGTGCTCATTTGCATGTCATTACCCACAGTCCCTGGCTGCAGGGGAAGCACTGTTTGCTAAGCGATAATGGGGAAAGACTGAGACATGCAAATGTCCCACAAGTGGGATCTTTATTTACTGTGACTATTCTCAAAAGCCTAAAAGAAGCAGATATTTGCACAGAGCTGCACTCTAAAACAGAGGATACCATATAAATCTTTGCTACAATATGGGATCACCGTTTCTTTACGTGCAGCTTCCTACATTGAACATTTAGAAGTAATACTGGGGGTGAAATCGTAGACAATATAGTCCCACGTGTTGCCAAGAAAATGTGTAACAAACATTCTTATTTTGCACTTTTCCTCCCTGTCGGAATATAAAATGCACTTTCACTAACGCGTTACAGATCTCTCTGGCAAAAATAACTTTCACTGCTCGTATTTATCCGTTTTCTCTTTTAAATTTGGAAAGTAGACGCAGCTCCACGCGATGCGAATACTGAGCACAACACACGCGCAAGCAATGCCTTTAGTTTTTTACACAAAGTATTATATTCAGTACAAATTCAATTATTCCTCCAATCCAAAAGGTTACTACCAATATTTGTGTTGCGGATTTAACGCTTGGATGTCCTTAACAAAACCCGACGAGCTCGACGACTATTTCTCAGCGCATGATAAAGCGCGTGTCAAATGAAGATGTAAATATTCAACGCGAAGGTTTCACGCATCCGGAAAATTGCATTTTGGGCTCGGCAGTTTTCAGGGTTTGGCACGTAAAAGGAATTTATCAAAGTCGGAAAGTCATTTGTATTTGGGGTTTCCTGCAGGGACACAGTAATATGGCCATTAACCGCTTAAGTGCTGGATGAAGCTTCCAAAGTCTGTTACCCCTCCAGTCTTGAAGGAGTTAAATTATTTTTATTTTTTTTGAATCTCTTGAAACAGCAATCCAGCTCAACAGATTTGTTTTTATCTCACCTGGAGCAGGGGGTCCCCGGAACCCATTGGGTGGGTTGGTGGGGGGGGGGCCTGATATGCAGGAAACGGTGATGGAGCGGGAAAACGATGAAAGCCATGAGTGAGGCTTGTGCCGGCGGTCGATAGGAGAGATTGATGACATTGGGGCTTTCTATTGGTACCCCGAGCCGCCATATTTGTAGGGGGGGGGGGGGTGGTGTCAAAAGAAACATACAAACTATAAATATCTGCAGCCCCAACGGGGTCTCGGGACGTTGTGGGACCCTCAGGATTCAGGCAAGTTAAATACTGAAAGTGTACAGGCCGGATTGCAGCTTCAACATCAGTAAAGATATTTAACATGTCATTTGTGCATGTGGTTATAGAGCAGGAGTGGCCAACTCCAGTTCTCAAGGGCCACGTATTAGGGATATCTCTGCTTCAGCACAGGCGGTTTAATAAGCAGGTATATCCTGAAAACCTGACCTGTTGGGGGGGTTTGATGACTGGCTTTGAGAACCCCTGGATTAAGGCAAAAAGCTGAGCAGCCCGAGTGACGGTAACCTTTCCTACAATGGGGGAGACTACTAGACGGTCAAATCCACCCAAACCCATTTCCCAGATTTTCTTGCATTTCCCCCCAAAAATCAGTTTTGCGGTGTAAAATCCACAAACGGATTTGGTCGGTTTTAATCCGCGCGGATTCATCAAAAAACGCCATTGGACACAATCTGAAGAAGCATTTGTAGAAACCAATCCTCAAATACCGCAATTCTTAAGAATCCACCAAGGGATCACTGATCACTGAATCGGCAGTTCTATAAATCTGTCCACGGAATCCACAGAATCGGAATCCACGGAGTGTATTGGTAATAATCATAAATCCGCAAAACACGAATTGCCCTTTTTGAGATTGAGCCGCTGAAATCCGTGAACCAAAAGGAACCGGCCAATCCGCTGCGGATCCAAAGGAACCGGCCAATCCGCTGCGGATCCAAAGGAACCGGCCAATCCGCTGCGGATCCAAAGGGAACGGCCAATCGCTGCGGATCCAAAGGAACCGGCCAATCCGCTGCGGATCCAAAGGAACCGGCCAATCCGCTGCGGATCCAAAGGAACCGGCCAATCCGCTGCGGATCCAAAGGAACCGGCCAATCCGCTGCGGATCCAAAGGAACCGGCCAATCCGCTGCGGATCCAAAGGAACCGGCCAATCCGCTGCGGATCCAAAGGAACCGGCCAATCCGCTGCGGATCCAAAGGAACCGGCCAATCCGCTGCGGATCCAAAGGAACCGGCTGATCTGCTGCGGATCCAAAGGAACCGACTGATCCACTGCGGATACAAAGTAACCGGCTGATCCGCTGCGGATCCAAAGGAACCGGACAATCTCCTGCGGATCCAAAGCAATGGGCCGATCCATTGCGGATCCAAATTCGCCAACATTTGTTTACCCATCTAGACACTGCGCAGAAATAATATGTTGCTCTATAGGTCATAGGTGAGCATTAACTCCTTCACTCCCTAGGGGGTCAGCAAAAAATGGCTACCTTTATGTCTCTTGTTCCCAGAATCCTCTGCAACACGACATGTTTGCGCACAGCTGCTTTGATTGTGATGCTGGCAGCTGTCCTTGGTAGCAGCGTGAAAAAGAACAGGCAAATAACCGTGCCAAATGAACACAAACGCGGCGATGTATCAAAGTCTCCCAGCTGAAAAACTGCGGCAAAGTGGGTGAGGTCACCTAACCACCGTACTTCAGTTCATGAAAACGCTGGTTTCCTCTTCAAAGAAATTAAACTAGCAGATGTGACCCACCGAAACGGCAACTGTTCAGGGGTAACCACTCCGTTTCGTATATTAAACATTTGCAAAGATTCCCTGAAATCCAAAAAGGGGGGGGGGGGGGGGGGGGGAAAAATCCACTATTTAACCACTTCAGTGCTAGAAGTACCTGGTTCAAAAGGGAGGGGGGACAACTCCCGTTTTCAAGGGCCACCAACATGCTACGTATTAGGGCTATCCCTGCTTAGACTCAGCCACCTATGCTGAAGCAGGGTTAGCCTTAAAACTTGACCTGTTGGTGGTCCTTGAGCCCAGGAGTTGCCCCCCCCCCTATTATAATGGGAGAGGGACTTGCAGTAATGACCTTCTGTGTAGGACACATTCAATCTGCTGCCCGCCATGCTGTATTCTTACCAGCGAGAAGCCAGCATCTGACAGCGATGTGACCCATTCACTGTATCATTAGCTGCTCACACACTGCAGGGCTGCTGACTATTTCCCACTACATCGCAAGAGCTGACACTGCGTGCGACAGCTCCCACCGCTGTTACTATGCAAAGTCAGCTGGTGACGCTGTATTCGCGGGGGATGTAGGATGGGTCCACAGGGACTGAAGACTTTTAAAATACATATTTTCTTGATCTTCCATTTTTTTTTTTTTAATCTCTAAAAACGTGTAGCTGGGGAAGTACGTTCTGTAAGAATTGCCTCCAGAAAAGCTGGAAACCGAAGTCCGAGTTTGATTATTGGGACTATTTCCTGCTTTACTGACCCCATCTGGCAATGAAAGGGTTAATCCCTGCTTTGTGTTGCAAGACTCTGGGCAGTATATAGGTTACCTAACTACTAGAGTAAAGCCTGTATCTGTATTCAGGATAACCGGGGACAGAAATAAGAAACTTGCCCCTACGCTGGCAAAGTCTCTCAATTCCTGGTTTTCTACATAACATCACCGCTAAAACCGCAAAAACCTTCACTCAAGGCTGACAAAACACCGTCTATGTGACCTAAGGGGACCCTATATTCAGAATTCAATACTATTGTGTTTAGTACACTACATTTTCTAAGCATTAAATGCCCTCCCCCCCCCCCCCCCCCCCCCCCCCCCTCCCCCCCCATCAACCCCCCCCCCCCCCCCCCCGCCCCCCCGGACCGAGCACGTGAATTCCACAGACAGATCGATGTCAGAAAGCAGAACCCTTAACTGGAAGATTTGGGCCACGAAATGAATTCTCAGAAACCCCAACACCGAGATCTACTTACACCTCACTCTATGGCAGGGGTGGGCCATTCCAGGCCTCAAGGACCACCAACAGGTCAGGTTTTCTGGATATCCCTGCTTCAGCACAGGTGGCTCAATCAGTGGCTCAGTCTTTTAGTGTTGAAGCAGAGATATCCTGAAAACCTGACCTGTTGGTGGCCCTTGAGCACTGGAGCGGCTAGCCCCTGCTTGATGGGGTTTTAACCCTTGCGCTGCAGTGCGGGCCCTTGGTAGCGAAAGGGTTTGCACCAGCAACGTTTTTTTTTGCTTCAGAGAAATGTTTACATAATTCACGTCACGCCTCCGGCTCAGGCGCCGGCTCTCAGAAATACCGCGTGGAAGACAAAGCGCGTCACACCGTCAGTTATTCTTTAAAAAAAAAACACACATTAAAAAAATTCAACATTCGTAATCCTAGTAAACATAAAAAGAAAGAACGTTCACATTAACAGGACAGGAAGTGTTCTACCGGGGCCCAGCGGCAACTGCGTCGCGACTACTTCTTTACACCAGAATGTTCTATTATACCGGGCGGGTGGACCAATCAGAAGGCTCCATTCAGCAAAGCTGCTCATGTAAAGAACTTTCAGAAATGGAGCACTCCGATTGGCTGAAATAATGGCCATGAACACACCTCCCGGCTCTTGGAATGTTCCATGCATGTACAGTGCTGGGGGAGCCCACATTGCATTGTAAATGTCCAGCACACCTCCAGAGGGGGAACCGTGTTATTTTCAGCTCTGGTGACCCCCCCGGTTTGAGATACTTTCTGGTGACGGCTCCAGAGTCTCAGCCCCTCTGGGTGAAACAAAAGAGTGGCTCAAATCCCAAGTAGGAAGCCACAACAACATCCCTTTCAATGGACGGCCATTTAAATCCCCCGGAGAAACGTCGGTAACTTCACCGGTAAGTATCGTGGAAACCAGGGGCGGGCTGAAAATAACACAGCGTAAAGAGGTTAGACCAGCAACGCCACAGAACATGTGTAACACCCTCCTCAATCCCGGGTATCCCACGTGTAACACCTCCAATCCCGGGTGATGCCCACGTAACACCCTCCTCAATCCAGGGTATCCCACGTAAAAACCATCCTCAATCCAGGATCCCACGTGTAACACCCTCCTCAATCCCGGGGTAATCCCAGTGTAACACCCCTCCTCAATCCACGGGTATCCCACGGTAACACCCTCCTCAATCCCGGTATCCCAACGTGTAACACCCTCCTCATCCCGGGTATCCCATGTGTAACACCTCCTCAATTCCCGGGTATCCCACGTGTAACACCCTCCTCAATCCCGGGTATCCCACGTGTAACACCCTCCTCAATCCCGGGTATCCCACGTGTAACACCCTCCTCAATCCTGGGTATCCCACGTGTAACACCATCTTGCAGCATACAAGGTAGGTTATACAAACCTTATTAAATTATAAAAGGGCAGTTTGTCATTCTACAGGGCTCTCCAAAACTGTAAGGGTTCATGGAACTAGTGTATACCCAGAGTATAAAGCAGTGGTCATGTGGAAACATTCATCTACTTTGCGTGTTAACCCCTCAGCTTCTGTATATTCACTCATTTCAAAACCGAGATGCAGACAAACGTGTCTTTTGTTAAAGTTCTTCACTCTCCTGCTTTTTGCATCCGCTATTGGACTGCAGAGCTCCAGAGAAGGTTGGAGGCTGTTGGCCGATTCCAAGAATCATCCAAAATACTGTCAAGCAGAAACTCAAGAAGCACTGGATGAGCATTGTGAAGGTCAGCTGGAGGTGCTCATGCAAGCTATGAAGCCATTCAGTGTAACAGGTCATTTTCTTTGCTTAAGGAACGGTGCTCATTAGTGATCAAACGTTTCCTCGAAACACCTACTGTAGGACACAGAAAAATAATAATCAACATATCCCTGTTAATCTTCACGGGCTGCGTGTTCATCTTCAAGTAAATAGAGGCCTCGGGAAACAATACCGATCTCCCACCCATGAAGATGCCAGGGCAGAGTCAAAGTCCAGCCACCCAGAAGAGTTTCCAAAGAGTAATCAGCAGGTCCTATCGGAGCTCACCGGCCTCATGTGGCGATGGGGACTGAGCTGGTCCACAATTTTAGGAAAGATGAGGGGGGGGAAGAGGAGGAGGGGGGGGGGGGGGCGACAAAAGAAGAAACTCAGTGAAAAGACATTAATTCCATTCTGGGCCGTATCTCAGCTGTTGGTGAAAGTTCTGCCTGGGGAGGAGTCGGGTCGGAAATCGTATTTGCTCAGTGTGCTCGGGTAATACGTTGTAGTGTACACGTTCGTCTGCTGCAAGGGGTAAAAGTTGGTCCGTTCGTCCGGAAGCAAATTATTCTTATTGAGCGTCTGAAAAAGAAGAAACCGAATTATCACTCATTTCTCATAGCTGCACCCCCCACGTAAGCAGCAGTTTCCCCGTACACAATTAAAATAAGACCTTTCTTGTCAATGCCGGGGTGACCAACTCCGGTCCTCAAGGGCCATCAACAAGCCAGGTATTAGGGATATCCCTGCTTCAGCACAGGTGGCTCATCAGTGGCTCAGCCACCTGTGTGAAGCAGGGATATCCCTAAAACCTGACCTGTTGGTGGCCCTTGAGGGACTGGAGTTGGCAGCCCCTGCTTTAAACAATCCTATTTATTGTTTATTTTTTACACGGCTTCAGATAATGCGGCAATTTGAGTTTGAATAGTTTGTGTTTCCGCCCATTGGTGTAAAGAGAGAAGTGTTCCAATATCTGGGAGCTGCTAGTTTTGGGGATGGATGCATCGTCTCTTCTGCATTATATATAATTATGCAAAGCATAAACACGGAGCATCTAAAAAACGCACTTTGGGGCTTTTTATCACATTTTCTCTGCTGCTAATAATACTGTAATGCAGGGGGCTCAACTCCAGTCCCCAAGCCCCCCAACCAGGTCAGGTTTTCAGGATATCCCTGCTTCAGCACAGGTGGATCAGTCCCTGCTTCAGCACAGGTGGCTCAACCAGAGGCTGTCTTCTGAAGCTGGGGTATCCTGAAAACCTGACCTGTTGGCGGGGGGCTTGAGGACAGGGGTGGAGCGCCCCCTGCTGTAGTGTTTGTGTAACACGGCCATCTATCAGGAAATAACGAGATTGGTTTTACGGGTTTATTTCTGTTTCTTGCTGATATTTGCTCCAGTTCTTGTACTTTACTTTTAATCTTCACGCTGCATCAGCTCGTGATTCGGAGGGAATGTCACGTGGTACTTTTGCCATGAATTTATTATAATGTCCTTTAAATCTCTGCTAAGGCGGAGGGCGTTAAAACCTCGCGGGCTAAATGCGCAACGGAGGACACGTGTTTAATGATATAACAGGGGGTCACCGAGGACTTGTCCTTCCCTTGGTACACAGACATATACAGATGTCTTCCAGTGATCTGCACATGAAGAATACAGCGTCTGTGCTTTACCCCCGGCAAGGTTACCTGTTCTCCAGCTCCACTGGCACACCTCCAGGACAGGGGTCCCCGTTATTAGGTGTGTCACTTCTGTCAGCTATAAGTAACAGGTCACAGTCACTGTACTGGCATTCTCATGGTGTGTATGTCAGCGGTGACATGGTAATGACACGCATGGTTGTGATCATGTTACCCCAGGGGTGCTCAAGTCCTCAACACTGCCCCCAACAGGTCAGGTATTCAGGATATCCCGGCGTCAGCACGGGTGGCTTAACCAGTGGCTTCCTGCTTCAGCACAGGTGGCTCAATCAGTGGCTCAGCCTAGGTGGCTTCGACTGAGCCACCTGTGCCAAAGCTGGGATATCCTTAAAACGTGACCTGGGGTCGAGGTCTGGAGTTGTGAACCTCTGCGTTACCCCCTTCCCCTTGCAGGTGCAAACGCATCGTATAAAAGTTGCCAGTGGCGAGTTCTAACGACAATTTATTTTTCCAAATCTATCTCAAAATGTTCAGATTTCTAAAGGATCTCAGTGTTAGGATAAGCACCCCCAGGGAGACGCAATGAGTGGCAATGCCGCTCCCAGAATCCCCTGCTCGCCCAGTCAATCCTCACTGCTTATTGGCTCTTCCTCCCAAGTGAAGGCAGTGACATCATCAGACTGGAATTAAAGCTTCATCTGACGCTTCATCAGCCATGATGTTTTATCCCAAGGCAGCAGAAATCTTCAGAGACTTGCTCCTTCTCAAAGAATACAATTAGAAGGGTGTGCAGGGACTCCAAGGCAAGGACACTTCAGACTAGATGAGGTTCAGCACCGTGAGTTCCCTCATTACATGGAGATGATACGCACAAGGGCGTTTAACAAGCAGCCCGATGCAGTGGGAGCAGAGAATACTTTGCTAAACATCTCGCCCGTGTTCTTGGCTTGTTCAGAACGACGGAATCCCCTTTAAAGTAATTTATTTGTATATTGTGAAAAATGAAGAAATATGCTTTGCCTTTCTCTGGGAACACCAGATTGCAGCATATTAGCTAATTGCGTTTATGGGCATATGATGGCTTTATAATTACCTAGCAAGAACACAGCCTGGGGACAGACTAATAGTCTTACCACCAAAAGACATTAAATACATCTGGTAAAAAAAACAGCTATGAAAATGTTAAAAGAATATACATTTTTTACAATGTAAACTTTTTTTGTAAAAAAAAAAACAAAACAAAAAAAAAACGTTTACTTTTAGCTATATTTTATGAAGTAGTTTGAGGGTTTCTACAGATACTCGGTGTTATTTGATAGTGCATCTTGTTCATTTGCACAGGTTTTTAAACCAGCAATAGCCCCCCCCCCTTTCCCTTTCTTATTTTTATATATAATGCGTGTGACAATGTATAATGCTACATTCTTACCCAAGCTGGCAATCGTTTGGCGCCCGTTATTTATCTGTAAAAATCCTGATTGTGTGACTAACATAATGGCCGCCTTCTAACTTTGTGCTGCAGTCTGTGAAATGCTGCAGCTAATATGTAACATTATATTACTATGTGTAACAGATTATTACAGACAGTCTTCTGTTTGCAACACAGCAACAGATCTGTTTGTGATACTTTATTGCCAAAGGGCAGGGCTCAAAAAGGTGTGTCAGAGCCTGTTGCAAAAGAGGAAATGGATCGGACTTTCTAAATGGTTCCTGAATCAATCAGTGGATGATCAGTACATTAAAAATAAAATCATTAAAAAATAGCATTAGAAGTAAAAAAATAAATAAATACAGACGTATCTAATACTGCAGAGCTGATTTATACATTTAAAAAAACATATAGGAGTTTTCACGGTTGGCTGTTTAACTCCTACCCCCCTCTGCTGTTTAAGTCCCACCCCCTCTGCTGTTTAAGTCCCACCCCCTCTGCTGTTTAAGTCCCACCCCCCTCTGCCTTTGCATTGTGAACGGAACGTACATGTATTCACTGTTGGTTAAAATGAAACACGTCGGACAGTAAGTGGCGGTAGGTGGGAGCGGGTGGTTAGCTTGGCGTGACTGTGTGCTATGGTGGTTAGCTTGGCGGACTGTGTGCTATGGTGGTTAGCTTGGCGTGACTGTGTGCTATGAGGATGCAGCTAACAGACGCATGCTTAGTAATGACATTGTATGATCGCATGCAGTCATGCACAATAACACAATAACACAAGGCAACACTACATGTGGAAGGCTCATTACGCACCACGTTCCCTTCTGCACCATAATGAAGCCTTCACCGGTTCTTACTTATATTATAGTGTTCCTCAAATACCCCCAAATACCCCGCTGCCTTCACACTGCATCCTCAGACACATCAATACGTTTCCACCTTCTGACCCGTGGGTGGCCAACTCCAGTCCTCAAAGGCCACCAACAGGCCACGTATTGGGGATATCCCAGCCACTGATTGAGCCACATATTCCCAATACCTGGCCTGTTGGTGGCCCTTGGGGACTCGAGTTGCCCATCACCTGAAACGCTGCATCGCTCGCCTCCTCTGGCAGCAAAGCTGTTAACAACTCTTATTTCTTTGAAAGTAACAATGTTTTTGTATGGAAAGAAGCAACCGGAACCCCAAGTAAAGAGCAGATGTGCGTACCTCCTAAAGTGCAACAAACACCCCAGGTTATAGAGGGAAAACCCACCCGTCAGTATTTATTCCAGTTAATTGAATTATCACTATATACAATGTCTGGCTGATTTCCTGACAAAAGATCCAGGAACTCCATTCCTGCGAGTTCCTGCACAAAACCGCGGTGGTCGGAAAAACGTCCAGCGCTGTAAACGTTAGCCGGGAAGATTTTCAGAGCCACTTAACTCTTTCGCTGCCAGATAGGTCGCAACGCATGGCTTTGCTACAAGGGGGTTAGCGGTGGCAGACGTTACTCCATGAAGAGCAGTTTCCGATCTCAGCCCTGATGAGAGCGCTGGTTCGGCAGTCGGTAACACCGCGCAGCGGCTCTAAGCAGCAATCTTCCAACATACACCGAGTGTTTATCAAATAGCTTTTAAAAAGATCAGAGCGGGCGGATCAATAACACGTCCAACAGGACCTTCTGTGCAAGGATTTATCTACGGCAGGAAAGCAAAAACCAAACATTCATTCAGGTCGACGACTGCGATTACTCGCATGGAGCGGGCAGCCGGTGTTTGTATAGCATCAAACTGCAAGGAAATTACCTGTCCTCTCACACAGGAGCAGGGATACGCGGGACTGCGGGGGAGCGATACGCGGGACTGCGGGGGAGCGATACGCGGGGCAGCGATACGCGGGACTGCGGGGTGACTCTACGCGGGCACGATACGCGTGCGGGCCTGTCGGGGAGCGATACCGGGGCAAGCGATACGCTGTACTGCGGGGAGCGATACGCGGGCAGCGATACTCGGTACTGCGTGAGCGATCGCTGGACTCCGGGGCACGCGATACGCGGGACTGATAACGCGGCACTGCGGGGGAGCGATTACGCGTGACTGCGGGGCAGCGATACGCTGGGACTGCGGGGGATCGATACTCGGGACTGCGTGGAGCGCTACGCGGACTCGGGGCGCCGTACGCGGGACTTAACGGGGCAGCGAACGCGGAACAGTGATACGTCGGAAACTGCGGGGAGGATCGAACGCGGGACTTGCGGGGCGACGATACTCTGGACTAACGGGCAGCGATATCCTCGGGACAGTGGACGCGGACTGCGGGGGAGCGATACCGGACTGCGGGGCAGCGATACTCGGGACAACATAATCGATACTCGGGACTGCGGAGGAGCGATACACGGGACTGCGGGGGCAGCGATACGCGGGGGCAGTCAATCTGTCTGCGGGGCATCGATATGCTGGGCAAGCGATACACGGGACTTAACTGTGCAGCGATACACGGGACTGCGGGGCAGCGATACGCGGGGCAGCGATACGCGGGACTACGGGGCAGGCGAACGTGGGGCAGCGGTCCGCTGATACTTCGGGGCCAAAGCGATATTCTGTGCGCGCTACGCGGGCCTACGGGGCATCGATATCGGCTAGCGATACGCGGACTATAGGGCAGCGATACGCGGACTACGGGGCACGATCCGGGACTACGGGTCAGCATCGCGGACTATAACTTTTCAGCGATACGCTGGACTACGGGGCAGCGATACGCGGGGCAGCGATACGCTTGCAGCGATACGCGGACTACGGCACGATACGCGGGACAGCGTATACGTCGTGGTCATCGATCCGCGGGACTACGGGGCGCGCTACTCGGGCAGCGATAAAACTCTTGGACTACGGTGAAGGATACTCGGGACATCGGGGGGAGCCGCAAGACGCGGTACTCGGTGCAGCGATACGCGGGTCATCATACGCGGGACTGCGGGGCAGCATAAGCGGACGGCTTACGCGGGACTGCGATAACGCGGACCTGCGTAACGCGGACTGCTTGGGAGCTATACGCGGGACACGGGACATCGATACTTGGGACGGCGGGGGCAGGCGATACGCAAATACGGGGCAGCGATACGCGGGAACTAACGGGGCAGCGATATGCGAGAACTGTCGGGGCACGATAGCGGGTACAGCGGGGGAGCGATACCCGGGAACTATACGGGGCAGCGTACTCGTGGCAGCGATAACGCGGGACTGCGGGCAGCGATACGCGGGACTGCGATACGCGGGACTGCGATACGCGGGACTGCGATACGCGATGCGTTTGAGCGATACGCGGACAGCTGACAGCGATAACGTGTACTGCGGGCATCGATACAGCGGAACTAAACGGGGGCAGCGATAAACCGGGACTATACTGGGCAGCGATATCTAGACTGGCGGGGCATCGATACTCGGGACTGCGGGGCAGCGATACGCGGTACTAGGCGATACGCGGACTGCCGTGGGAGCGATAAGCGGGACAGCGGGACTCGATACGTTTTGGACTGCGGGACAAGCGATACGTGGGACTGGCCGGGGCAGCGATACGGCGAACCTACGGGCAGCGTATAGCGGGACTACGGGGCAGCGATACAAGGGACTGCGGGGAGCGTACGTGGGATTGCGGGGGAGCGATACGCGGGACTGCGGGGCAGCGATATTCGGGCTACTGTGCAGCGATATGCGGACTGCGGGGCAGCGTCTCGGGACTGCGGGCAGCTATAACGCGGGACTGCGGGCAGCGATCGGGGGATTGCTGGGGAATCTATACGCTGGACTGCGTGGGCAAGCGATACGCGGACTGCGGGGCACATACGCGGATTGCGGGCACGATACGCGGACTGCGGGCAGCGATACGCGGAACTACGGGGGCAGCGATACGCGGGACTGGCGGGGCATCGATACGTGGGGCAGCGATACGCGGACGCGTACGCGGTACACGCTACGCGTTACAAGGCGATTACGCGGGGCCGCGATACGCGGGACTGCGGGGCAGCGTCGCGGACGCTATACGCGGACTGCGATAAACGCGGGACGGGTCGATACGCGGACAATGTATACGCTGGACTGCGAGTACTCGGGACTTGCGGGGCAGCGATACGCGGGACTGCGATACGCGGGACTGCGATACGCGGGACAGCGATACGCGGGACAGCGATACGCGGGACTGCGTGGGAGCGTAGCGTACATCGGGTACACAGCGATACTTGGACTGCGGGGCCGCGATCGCGGAACTACGGGGCAGCGATACCGGGACTACGGGGGAGCATACGCGGGACGCGTGGGAGCGATACGCGGGGACTACGGGGCAGCGATAGCTCGGGTCCTCTATACGCGGGACGCGGGGGTCAGCGATCTCGTGCTGCGATACGCGGGACTGCGATACGCGGGACTGCGATACGCGGGACTGCGTGGGAGCGATACGCGGGACAGCGGGACAGCGATACGTGGGACTGCGGGGCAGCGATACGCGGAACTACGGGGCAGCGATACGCGGGACTACGGGGCAGCGATATGCGAGACTGCGGGGCAGCGATACGCGGGACTGCGGGGCAGCGATACGCGGACTTGCGATACCGGGCTGGGACTGTCGTGGATCGATACGCGGTACAGCGACAGCGATACGTGGGACTGCGGGACACTCGATACGTGGGACGCGGGGCAGGCGATAACGCGGAACTACGGGGCAGCGATACAGGACTGCGGGGGCGATACGTGGGATGCCGGGGGGCGTACGCGGTACTTGCTGGGGCCAGGGCCGATACGCTGGCACTGCGGCAGCGAACGCGGGATTGCGGGGCAGCGATACGCGGAGACTGCGGGGCAGCGATTAACGCGGAACTACGGGGCAGCGTACTCGGGACGGCGGGGCAGCTGATACGTGGGCCGATACTCGGGACTCGCATACGCTGGACAGCGCTACGCGGGCAGCGATACTCGGGACTGCGGGCAGGCGATCCGGGACTAGGGGCCCGATAAAAAAAAAAAAACGCGTGACTGGCGATACCGGGACTTCGATACGCTGGACTGCGATACGCAGGTGACAGCGGATACGCGGGACTGCGATACGCGGGCCGGCGGGGCAGCGATACGCGGACTGCGATCTACGCGGCTACTGCGTGCGTGACAGCGATACAGCGGGACAGCGAGTACGCGGACTGGCGTGGGAGCGCTACGCGGGACAGCGGGACAGCGATACGTGGGACCTGCGGGGCAGGAACGCGACTAACGGGGCAGCGATACTCGGGACTATACGGTGGAGCGATACTCGGGACGCTGGGGAGCATACGCCTGGACGGTACGGGGCAGCGATACGCGGGCGCGTATACTCGGGACTGCGGGGCAGCGATTACGCGGGCCTGGATATCGTCGGGACTGCGATACGCGGGACTGCGATACGCGGGAACTGCGATACGCGGAACGGCTGTGAGCGATTAACGCGGGACAGCGGCCACAGCGATACGTGGGACTGGCGGGCAGCGATCGCGGGAAACTACGGGGCATGCGATACCGTGACTACGGGGCAGCGATAATGCGAGACTGCGGGCCAGCGATACCGTGACTTCTGGGCATCTATATGCGAGACTGCGGGGCAGCTTACGCGGGACTGCGATTACGCGGGACTGCGGGTCAGCGTACGTGGGATTGCGGGGGAGCGATCGCGGGACTTGCGGCAGCGATACTCTGGACTGCTGGTCCCGATAACGCGGGACTTGCGGGTTCAGCGATACGTGGGACTGCGGGCAAGCGATACGCGGTACGCGTGGCAGCGATACTGGATGGACTGCCGGGGCAGCGATACGTGGGACTGCGGGGCAGCGATACGCGGGACTGCGGGCAGCGTACGCGGGTCTGCGGAGCGATACGCGTTACTTCGGGTCAGCGATACGTGGTACTGCGTGGGATCGGATACGTCGGGACTGCGGGGCACGATACGTTTGGGACGGCGCTGGTGTATCCGCTACTTGGGACGCTGGGGATCGATAACCGGTGCAGCGATACGCGGGGCAGCAATACGCGGGGCAGCAATACGCTGTGAACTGCGGGCAGCGATCTTTGGGACTGTGGGGCAGCGATATGTGGACTGCGGGCACGCGATACGCGGGACTGGCGGGGAGCGTCCGCGGACAGCGATACTTGGACTGCGGAGGAGCGATACGCTGGACAGCGGGGGAGCGATACGCGGTCACGATCGTGGGATGCTGGGGAGTCGATACCGTTGACTGCGGGGGGGCGTACTCGGGGCATCTGTGGCAGCTATACGGCGGGGCACGATACG
This sequence comes from Ascaphus truei, assembly GCA_036426205.1. Lineage (NCBI taxonomy): Eukaryota > Metazoa > Chordata > Amphibia > Anura > Ascaphidae > Ascaphus > Ascaphus truei. The sequence goes on from WSYH01001300.1 coordinate 44,096, forward strand.
CGGGGACCGCGCATCGTGTGACTACTGGGCACGATCAGACCGGGTCACGCGATCGTGGGACTGACGGGGCAGCGATACGCGGGCAGCGGTACGCGGGCTACGGGGCATCTTACTCGTGTTCAAGCGATACGCTTGACTTCTATACGGCGGGACTTGCGATACTCGGGACTGCGGGGCAGCGATACGCTGGACTGCTGTTGCAGCGATACGCGGGGCAGCGATACGTTGGTACTAAACGGGGTCATTCGTATATCTGGGTCAGCGAAATACGTGGGGACAACGGGGCAGCTATAACGCTTGGCAGCGATACGCGGGACAAAGCGAAACTGGGACTAACGTGGCAGCGATACGCGGGGCCTCGTACGCGGGACTTGCTATACGTGGGTACTGCGGGTAGCGTACGCGGGGCAAAATCGATACCTGGTCATGCGATACCGGGACAAGCGGGGCAGCGATACGGCCCGGGCAGCGATACGTGGACCGCGATACGGCGGGTGGCTTGCGGTGTAGCGATACGCGGAACACCGCATCCGCGGGACAGCTATCCGCGGGACAAATCGATACGCGGGGCTGCGTGCAAAGCGATATAGTGCGGGACTGCGGGGGAGCATACGCCGGGACAGCGGGGCACGATACGTGGACGGCGGGGGAGGCTACGCGGGGCAGCGATAACGCGGGGCAGTCAATACGGCGGGCAGCAATACGCGGGGACTGCGGGGCCAGCGATACTGTGGGACTGTGGGCAGCGATCTGTGGGACTCGCGGGCCAGCGATCTCGGGACTTCGGGTAGCTATACGCGGGACAGGCGATACGTGGGACTGCGGAGGAGCGATAACCGGACTGCGGGAGACGATACCGGGGCGAAAAGAGGCGATACTCGTACTGCGGGGGAGCGATACGCGGGGCAGCGATACGCTGGACTGCGGGGGAGCGATACGCGGGACTGCGGGGCAGCGATACGCGGGACTGCGGGGGAGCGATACGCGGGACATCGGGCAGCGATACGTGGGACATGCGTTGTATCGATACCGGGACAGCGATACGTGGACTGCGGGGGAGCGATACGGGACTGCGGGGCAGCGATACGTGGGACTGCGGGGGAGGCGATACGCGGGACTGCTTGGCTTCGATACGCGGGCAGCGATACTCGGACTGCGGTGCAGCGATACGCGGGGCAGCATACGCGGACTGGCGGGGGCAGCGTACGCGTGGCAAGCATCCGCGGGACTGCTGGGGCAGCGATAACGCGGGACTGCGGGGAGCAATACGCTTGACACAAGCGATACGCGGGACTGCGGCAGCGATAGGCTGGACTGCGGGGGAAGCGATACGCGGGACTGCGGGGGAGCGATACTCGGTGGGCCATCGATAGCTTGACTGCGTGGGCGCGATACGGGGACGGCGTGTCCAGCAATACTCTGGACTGGGTCGGGGCATCGATACGCGTGACTTCTTGGCAAGGCGATACTCGGGACTTCGTGGGAGCGATACGCGGGGACTTGGCGGGGACGATACGCGGGGCAGCGTATACGCGGGACTGCGGGGGAGCGTACGCGGTCCTTGCGGTCATTGATATCGCGGGACTTCTTGGGTATCGATACGCGGTACAGCGGGGCATGCTATCACTCTTTCCTTCTATCACTCTTGGTCAAGCTATACTCTGTACTGCGATCCGGGGCAGCGATACGCGGGACGCTGGGCAGCGATACTTGGGACTTGGCGGGGTCAGCCGATACTTGTGACTGCGGGGCAGCAATACGCAAGGGCAGCGATACGCGGGCCGCGATACGCGGGGCAAGAGCGATACCGGACTTGGGGGGGGGAGCGATACGCGGGACTGCGGGGCAGCGATACGCGGGACTGCGATACGCGGGCAGAGGCGATACGCGGGGCGAGCGATACTTGGGACTCGGGGCATCGTATACTTGGGACTTGGCGGGTCACCGATACATACACTGTGGGCAAAATACAGTTTCTTTATAGATCTGGCGGCTTGTGTGGCGACATGATCTACCTCTAGGCCCGCAGATCCCTCAAAAGACACTCGCCAGATATAGCATTACGGCTACAAAGGGAGGTAAGATTTTTTGACTCCTTGACTCCAGTCCCCCTCCTTATGCAAGGTGATACTCCGCACCTTCATTTTCCTCACTCACGGCACAATTCATGTTGATAATACTCTATGCGAGCAATATCCCAGAGCGAAAGACAGCAGCACATTCATATCCTCTTACTTAAAAAATTATTTCTTCCTTTAATGTCCCTTTACATAAACCTTTCTGAAATTCAGCCCCGGGGAACCTCCCAGGGAAGTCCATATTCACTGCCACTATCCTCTTCCCCACATCCATGTGACCCCCCCCCTTCCCCACGTGACGTGACCCCCCCCCCCTTCCCCACGTGCCTGACCCTCCCCCCTTCCCCACGGACGTGACCTCCCCCTTCCCCGTGACGTGACCCCCCACCTTCCCCACGTGACGTGACCCCTCCCCACATTACGTGACCCCCCCCCTTCCCCACTTGACGTGACCCCCCCTTCCCACACGTGAACCCTCCCCCCTTCCCCATGTGACGTGACCCCCCCCCCTTCCCCACGTGACGTGACTTCACACCTTGAACTCCATGGGCGTGTACTTCTCGTTCTTGGGCGTGGTGCTGCCCTTGTAGTGCAGGTGGTTGGGCGTGGCAGGGTGGATGACGGTGGATTCCTGGGACTGTCTCTGGCAGCGCTGGCAGTACACGTAGATCACGAAGGTCAGGAGACTGGAGCCAAAGAAACACGAGACGCCGGTGGCGATCAGGTGAATCAGGCTGAAGCCTGCGAGGGGGCGAGAGGCACAGAGAACATGTATCAAGGGGTCACCTGCATAATACAAACACTCAAAAGGGGGTTCATTGTGTCAGCTGGCGCTGCTGTCAGGTTTGTGAAACCTATGTGACTTTCCAGATGTCAGCACAGATGTTAATACCGCCTCAGGCCCGGCACAACGAGAACGGAAGACTGCACCAGGAACAGATGCCAACTTTGGTAAATCACATGTGGCACCAAGTAATTCCCCACCTAACTGCTCCTATAACTCCTCTCCATAACACCTCCTATAACGCCCCCTATAACAAACACCTCCCCCACTGCTCCTAAACTCCTCTCCATACACCTCCTAAACACCTCCCCAACTGCTCCTATAACCCTCTCCCTAAACCAAAAAAACCTGCTACTACCGCCCCCTATAACACCTCCCCCAACTGCTCCTATAACTCCTCTCCGTAACACCTCATATAACGCCCCCTATAACGGCCCCTATAACGCCTCCCTATAACGCCTCCCTATAACGCCTCCCTATAACTCCTCCCCTAACTGCTCCTATACCTAGATTTTGCAAAGGCTTTTGATACTGTTGATCATGTTATCTTGCTAAACAAACTCCAGAGCTCTGGAATAGGGAAGCATGCTTTAAACTGGTTTAATTCCAACCTATCGGGTAGATCCCAACATGTGTCCATCTCAGACTCTAACTCCAACCCCTTGGATATCACCTGCGGGGTCCTACAAGGCTCTGTTCTGGGGCCCCTACTCTTCTCAGTGTTCATCAATGATCTTCAATACACGCGGATGACACAATCCTATATGCACACAGCCATAGCCTCTCCGACCTTGAACACGTACTTCAATCTGACTTTTTGAGACTTAAAAATTGGATTTCCCAAAACAAAGTTTTTTTAAACACTGACAAGACTGTAACAATGGTATTTGGGACCAAGGCTAAATTTTTAAAGCTTCCAATGACTGAGCTCCAGATCAGAACCAAAGCTAACACCACCCTAACACCTGTTACTAGTTTTAAATACCTGGGCATATGGTTTGACTCCCACTTAACATTCGGGATGCACATTGATACCCTGACATCCAAATCCTACGCCAAACTAGGGGTACTTTACAGAAACAAATCCTCCCTAAGTCTGCTGGTCAGAAAGCGTATCGCACAGCAGATGCTAATGCCAATTATCGACTATGGGTATGGGTATAGTATACAACTTGGCACCTTAAACCCACCTTAGCAAACTTGACACCCTCTACAATTCAATATGCCATTTTGTCCTCCAATGTAACTACAACACACATCACTGCGAAATGCTCAAAGAACTAGATTGGTCATCACTTGAGTCTAGGCGCAAAGTTCACCTTTCCTGTCTTGCCTTCAAATACTTTCTGGGCAAGCTACCCGTCTATCTGAACAAGCTCCTCACCCCAACCACATGCAGCACTTATCACCTGAGATCTGACTCCAAAAGACTGGTAATGCAACAGTATCCGGCCGCTCCTCCTTCTCTTACCGTGGACCCCAAAACTGGAACAGTCTACCGGAGACTCTCACAGCCGCCACCAGTCTAAGTTCTTTCAAAACTAAAGCTCTCACATTTTAATCTGGTCTGTAACTGTTACATTCGCCTATAATATATATATTATCTCTAACTGCGCATGCTATGTCTTGTATATAATGTATAACGATGCTCACTTATGTAACTGTATTTGTAACCATGTATCTGTTATAACTCTATGCCCAGGACATACATGAAAACGAGAGGTAACTCTCAATGAATGGTAACACATTTTATAAATAAATACTCATTCCCTATAACTCCTCCCCTAACGCTCCCTATAAAACCTCCCATAACCGCGGGGGGCTCGCCCTGTCCTGTGTTTGGAACGGTTACAGTTTTACAGAGTCGGATATTCCGGGAGTAAATCCGGAATGTTCTCCTTACCTCCGCACTCCACGCTCGCGTCGATACTTGAAGCCGGCAGGATGACTAGAAAAAAGGGGGAAAACGCAGGAAAAAGAATGAAATCCCCACAATGCAACACAATGGCAGCATGTGACGTTTAACCCATCCAGTGTCAGAGGGACAGAAAGGCGTGTTCTTCAGTGTGTTGGCAGGGAAGGGGTTAATCAGCGCAGAGTCATTATGCGGTTGTGTGTTTTTACCATGTGTACGATGTCATATCACCACAAGCGCTTTCTGCTGTTTACTTTTTATTGCAATGTTAAGGCTGCCCTGCTATTAAGGGCCTAGTCTACTAAGGCGGGTTAGTTGTTTGACAGAAGCGAGTACCACGGAAGTAACTGGGGTTTAATGAGCTCGTTACGTGGCATCCGAAGCGTGCTTCTCTTTGCCGGGATAGTTTGATTTTGGCAGCGAGGGTTTTGCCGGGATAGCTTGATTTTGGCAGCGAGGGTTTTGCCGGGATAGTTTGATTTTGGCAGCGAGGGTTTTGCCGGGATAGTTTGATTTTGGCAGCGAGGGTTCTGCCGGCGCACCTGGAATTTCGTTGTATATGCACTCTCTGTACTGGGTGCTATTTCCCACACACTGGGAGGGTCCCGGGTTGTGGATTTCGCAGTAGCGGTTCTGGTATTGGGTCCCATCTTCATTGCACATACTCCATTCCGACCACTCCGCCCAACCGCCTTAAACCAAAAGGAATCGAGGGTTTAGCAAACTTGCAGTGACACAAATAACACCAGAGGCACCTTATAGTTATACCTCCTCTGGCACAGCGCTCATACACGTAACATTGTATCTATACACGCCGAATAGTCTAACCGCAAATACAAGTCCCAATTCTAACACACACCTTTGTCCGGGAACCCATCACCCTGCGTTAGTACAGCTCCATGTAAGCAAGTTAGTACAGCTCCATTAAATCCCATTGCCATCATTTTCCCGTTCTGCATAAAATCCTATAATAATAATTTGGCTCCTTCGGTCATGAAAGGAACAAAAGGAGCAGCACGTTTGCTGATCTCTGCTGCATGAATGGGGTTTATAGAATGGAATTTGCGCACACGGATTAGGTGCTGAGAAGCTTTATCAAAGAGCTGACATGAGTTGCACCATTATTTCTTTATACACAGAGGCAAAGCCCTTGATACAGATTAGAAGCTGCTTGTAAAAGTCAAATAACGCCTTTTTTCTGCTCTTTGGTTTCCGTTTTCATGCTCTGAATGTTCAAATCAAGCTGGCTGATTTCATTTCTTCCCAGACGTGGACTGCAGCTTAATTTAGTGCAGTTAAAATATAACAGGAGCAGCAGCAGCATTTTTAGGCAGCAATCAGGCACTCATGTTTCCCAGCTGTCAGATTTCACTGATGCAGAGCACATCCTAACTCTGTGTCTGCAAGTCTACAGAACGTCCAACAGATCCGGCTCCAGCCCAACTTCACTGAGAAACCCACAAACCCACATGAATGATTTATTGGGAGCCAGCCGGGATTCCTCAGTTATTTCTCTGTTTACCTACAAACAATTTCACAGAGGACCTTATAACCCGGCAAAGAATCCACTTCCACAACCCAAAGTAGGTTTTACAAGGAAACCAGCCCGATATCTGGACCCCCCCATCTTTCCCATTCATGTACACGTGGTATCTCCCCGCCAAAAAAAAAGGTGTGATGGAGATGACAGGAAATCACAGCCCCAGCGTGATTAGAAAAGGTTTCCATGGAAATCAAAAAGATAACCATTTAATTGATCTATAGCAAGAATGTAAAAAAGCATAGAAACGAGGCTAAAACCATGGAAGCAGAAAACTGTTTCAAATGTATCATATTTCCCAACACATACTCCAGCACAGGGGGCTCAGCTCCAGTCCCCAAGGGCCACCAACAGGGCAGGTTTTAAGGATATCCCAGCTTTAGCACAGGTGACTCAATTGAGCCACCTATGCTGAAGCAGTGACTGATTGATCTACCTGTTGGTGGATAGCCGTGATATACTTAAAACCTGACCTGTGGGGGGTCTTGAGGGCTGGAGTTGAGCCCCCGTGTGAGTGACCTCCAGTCACTGCAGCAATATAACAGAAAGGGAAAAATTACTGTGGAAATCAAAAAAAAAAAAAAAACATTTTTAGATTGAATATTTATTTTTTAAATGCCCAAATCAGAAACCCGTTGTAATCTAGATTCATTGCGATTTAAACGGCTCCTAACTGCTCCCCTGGCAGCGGGGTGTGCCAGGCGTGGCTGTGAATGACGGGGTGCGATCTTCTGCCAGGGGAACGCGGGGAACGCGATAGTACCCAGTCTCGCTCTGATGGGCGCGGTTTTGGAAAGACTGACAGCGTATTTAGTGGCTGTATCTGCCGGTCTCTGCAGACTTGGGAAACACGACTGAAATCGGGAGATTTTACGGACTAACGCTTCCTGAGCCGCCACTGTACAGGAGCGACTCCGCGCGGGGACACGGGATAAACGGCGCTCCGTCAGGGCTGTCTGCGCTGAAACACTCAATCACTAGATCAGCATTTAAACGGGACAGTCTTCAAGGGCCACCAACAGGTCAGGCCTCTCTATATGCCTGCTTCAGCACAGGTGATAAAGCACTGATTGAGCTACCTGTGCTGAAGCAGGGATATCCTGAAAACCTAGCCTGTTGGTTGCCCTTGAGGACTGGAGACAGTCTGCCCCAATGCACAAAGTACGAATGACAAACCGTTCCCTGTATTTAGCGGACGCCCAGAAAACGTGCAGGGTAACAGTTTGCCGTATTGCTGCAGTGTTCTTTGTGACTGTAAATGTCTAGTAACACGCGGGGCCAGATTAGCCGCCGGGGTAGTGATACATCTGTATCCAGCGCTGCACCTGCCCCCCTAACCCTCGCGGCACCCTCTCCCTCCCCCCCTAACCCTCGCGGCTCCCTCCCCCCCTAACCCTCACGGCTCCCTCTCCCTCCCCCCCTAACCCTCGCGGATCCCTCTCCCTCCCCCCTAACCCTCGCTGCTCCCTACCCCTCCCCCCTAACCCTCGCGGCTCCCTCCCCCACTAACCCTCACGGCTCCCTCTCCCTCCCCCCCTAACCCTCGCGGGTTCCTCCCCCTCCCCCCTAAAACCCTCACGGCTCCCTCTCCCTAGCCTCCTGTGCCCCCTCCCTCCCTAACCCTCGACGGCTCCCTCTCCCCCTACCCCCTACTCTAGCTCCCTCTCCCTCCCCCCCTACACCCTCGCGCTCCTCCACCCCTACCCTCACGGCTCCCTCTCCCTCCCCCCCTAACCCTCTGCGGATCCCTCTCCCTCCCCCCTAACCCTCGCTGCTCCCTACCCCCCCCCCTAACCCTCGCGCTCCCTCCCCCACTACCCCTCACGGCTCGGCTCCTCTCCCTCCCCCCCTAACCCTCGCGGGTTCCTCCCCCTCCCCCTAACCTCACGGCTCCCTCTCCCTCCCCTTCCTAACCCTCGCGGTCCCTCCCCCTCCTCCCCCCCCCCTCCCCCTCCCCCTCCCCCCTAACCCTCACAGCTCCCTCTCCCTACCCCCCTAACCCTCGCGGCTCCCTCTCCCTCCCCAGGGGTGGCGTACCTTCGCAGGAGTAGGTGTTGCACAGCGCCTCCTCTGTGTGCAGCCCAATGCATATATCTCCTCCGTTGGAAGGTGCGGGGTTGGTGCAGGTTCGGGTGCGCTGGTAATGGCCGCCCCCACACGTGGCTGAGCACTGAGTCCAGGAAGACCAACAGGACCAAGACCCTTTAACTGGAACCAAAGGAAAAGGACACAGTGGGAAACCATGATAAGAACAGGAGCACACAGCCCTGTTACAGCCACAGCACAGGGCGTTATAGTTACAGAGGCCTGACATAGCCACAGCACAGGGCGTTATAGTTACAGAGGCCTGACCACAGCGCAGGGCGTTATAGTTACAGAGGCCTGACATAGCTACAGCACAGGGCGTTATAGTTACAGAGGCCTGACATAGCCACAGCACAGGGCATTATAGTTACAGAGGCCTGTCACAGCCACAGCACAGGGCGTTATAGTTACAGAGGCCTGACATAGCCACAGCACAGGGCGTTATAGTTACAGAGGCCTGTCACAGCCACAGCACAGGGCGTTATAGTTACAGAGGCCTGTCACAGCACAGGGCGTTATAGTTACAGAGGCCTGACTAGAGCACAGGGCATTATAGTTACACAGCCCTGACACAGCACAGGGCGTTATAGTTACAGAGGCCTGTCACAGCCACAGCACAGGGCGGGATAGTACAGGAGGCCGTCACGCCACCAGCACAGGGGTTTAGTTACAGAGGCCTGACATAGCCACAGCACAGGGCGTTATAGTTACACAGCCCTGACACAGCACAGGGCGTTATAGTTACAGAGGCCTGTCACAGCACAGGGCGTTATAGTTACAGAGGCCTGAACGGAGCTCAGGGCGTTATAGTTACAGAGGCCTGACCGGAGCACAGGGCGTTATAGTTACAGAGCCCTGACCGGAGCTCAGGGCGTTATAGTTACAGAGCCCTGACCGGAGCTCAGGGCATTATAGTTACAGAGCCCTGACCGGAGCTCAGGGCGTTATAGTTACAGAGCCCTGACCGGAGCTCAGGACATGGTAAAGTACCCCCTTTACTGCAGCTCTATTTAATAATCAGCCAATGAGATACATTGGATTGTAAGCTCTCCGGGGCAGGTATTTTGTAAAGTGCTGAGCACACAGTTAGCGCTATAGCAATAACAATATACGTCCATCCGAGGAAAAGAGATCTCACAAGCCAGGAGTGATATTGTGAAGCTTACCCTTGGAGAATGAGGACATGCAGAGAGGGAAAATGTAAGGAAGTCATTGTATATCGGATGTGATTGGTAAACAGGGGTGTGAAGGACAGATTAAAACATACAGGGACTGATGTACTAAGCATCGCAAACGGACACTTATATGCTCCAAGGGTTCAACCTTCCGGTTCTCACCGTGCACCTCAATGTCAAAAACGTTATCGGTTTGCCATATTCTGGCAGTCGGAAATGCGCTTTATATAACATTATTGATATGTACAAAAATAGTTGCACCTGTTCACCATAAAACTGTAACGGTGTTAATAGTCTGCAGAGTTAAACCCGGGTAATCCCTAAAAAGCCGGTGTCTATCATTCGTACCGAATGAAGTTGCGGTGTACAACCAAACATGGAATTGACGCAGCAGAGACATCCAATTATATCGGTAACCAAAATGTTTGTGGCCGTTAATAATATTACAGTAATAATTTATATTTACCAACACTAGCTCTAAATACAAAAATACCCAATTCTGTTTGAATTGAAATTGTCGCAAATAAGATATTAAACATGGTGCAGTGCTTCAATATTTATTTAAAACCACGAACTACGAGCCAGACGTACAAGTCACGACCTTCACACCGCATACTTTTTACGGAGAGAGTCGTGCTACTTTTTAGCATGAAAGCTGACACACAACTAAAATTCTAATAGGATCTTAATACATAGAGCACAGAGGGTGAATCCAGGGGAGCGGGAGGCGTGACTGGCGCGTGGGACACGCGGGGGACACGCGTGGTATTTCCTAGTATCAACGCAGTAAAGGAGATGAATGATCCTAAGAACAACAGTAAAAGTGCAGTTTATTCAGACCTCGTAAAACCTATTCATTGCAGGGTTTCTGCTGCCAAACTCGACGGAGTTTACAGGGCCGTAAAGAGAAAAGATTGCTAGGGTGAGAAAATAATTACCCGATAAAAACAGGCATAACAATATCAACAACTTTGTTGTTTTCAATTAAGGTGTAATTGTGTGTTTTATTTGTATTTATTTCTCCGAGGTGATGCGGACGGAGACGGGACGTGTTCTCAGGACATACTTCAAAACAACTTCATGTATTTTTTTTTTGCTGGTAAAATATTTAATAAACAAAAATACCGGGTCTAATTATCCAGATCTACCAGATCTACCGGCGGCAAAACTGCGGCCAAAAAAACGGCACCAAATTAACAAAGGAAAAAAACATTCCTATTTTAACCAATCGGTTCGTCTGCTTTGGTAGGTGCGATGCAGTTTTCTGCATCAGTTTTGCAGCCACGGGACCTCGATAAAGGACCCCAAAGTCAGAGATCAAACAGCTAGTGCATATAATAACAATGTCATTCTGACCACAGAGTGGCGATAGAGAGTAGTGCAAAAAAAGGAAATTAAAGCTGCAGACCAAGCAATATCCTACGTGTGGTTTTTACCCCCAATAAATCATTTCAGTACTAGGAGAAAATACGTGTAGCATTTTTTTAATCAACTAAAATGACAATTTTAATGTATTATAATGTAACAAGCATTTCTTGTTTCCACAGCAACCATTTACAAAGTCACATCCCCTTCCTCTTCTGCAACAGGCTCTGGCACACCCCTTTTTGAGCCCTGCCCACTCTCTAGCAGTGCACCAATTGTATCTAGTGGCTACCTGGTCACATGATCTTCCCCACAGAACTTTGCATCTTTGGTCCTCTTCTGCTGCACTGACAGCCATTTAGTGAGCCCCCAAGCCGAATCTTCGCCGATCGATCACAGGAGAACAGATCGATCGGCAACTTAGCTAATTACTTATCATTGTGTGGCTTGTTTTGATGCACATATTAAAGGGGAAAAAATAAAATAAAAACCCGTCAGTTTGGACTATAGCTTTAAAACCCAATCATGGATAGAGATAAATATCACTCTTCCGTAGGTACCGAGTATACTCCCAGCTCCGCACCGTATACCCCCAGCACCGCACCGTATACCCCCAGCTCCGTGCTGCACATTCTCAGCACTGCGCCTCTGCTGGAGAGGCATGCAGTGAATGGATGAACGTTCTATTGCCTTCAGCAGTGAAGAGGTTAAAATCCTAACACGCAAGCATAATAGCGATGATACATCGGAGAATCCTAAAGGGCCCTGCTGCCTAATTAATAAACATTTTGTTCACCTCAGAGTTTTTTTCCCCCCACTTTCTTTACTGTACATCAGCTGAAAAAGTTATATAAAATAAAAATATTCAGGCTACATTAAAGATGGCGCCAACTGCAAGATCTTACAAGACAAGACGGAAATATGTCGCTGAATTTCTATGGAGCCTGGTGAGGCCGTCATCCCAGAAATACATACACAAAGTTAGTATCAACCCTTTATCTGCCGACGCGTTCCACTGCAGAGAAGTTAAACCTTGTACAGGACCGGTTTGCTGGGCCCAGATTTGCCATTTCTACACCTAAACATTCTTGCTTATTTAATACTAGCTGAGAGACCCGGCGAATGTGTGAGGCGTTTACAGGAGGGTCAGGGGGAGAATTAGTCCCGCACATATTCTAAATGGACATATCAAATTCTGCATCTTAAGGTTTTTTTATCACACATCTGTCTGAAAAACGCGTTTACATTTGCAAATAAAAAATAAATACATGTTGGTTTTTTTTTTGCTGTGCTTCTAAACACACTTTGGTGGGGGGGAGGGGGGGGGGGGTTGCTGAGTGAGCCTGGATATAATAAACAAAAAAATGACACCTCTACTCACAAATCTGTACATAAGGTATTCTCTCACTGCTCACACTGCGCTGATCCGGCGGTGCAAGGCTGGATACAGATACAGTATATGGTGGTGAACAAAAGTTTGAAGGAAGCAGGTACGTTAAAAAAAAGAAGCTTACTCTGTATCTAATCCATTATCCCCAACAGGTCAGGTTTTCAGGATATCCCTGCTTCAGCAAAGGTGCTCAATCAGTGGCTCAGTCTTCGATTGAGACACTTGTGGTGAAGCTGGGATATCCTTAAAACCTGACCTGCTGGGGGGTCTTGAGGACTGGAGTTGAGCCCCCCTGTGTTAGGTCTGAGAGACTGTCCCCCCGATTGTACCTGCTGCCCCCCTGTGTTAGGTCTGACTGTCCCCCCGATTGTACCTGCTGCCCCCCTGTGTTAGGTCTGAGAGACTGTCCCCCCGATTGTACCTGCTCTGATAATCGATTAAATACAGAATAAGCTTTTTTACATACCTGCTTCCGTCAAACTTCTGTTTCCTACCGGATACAATAACCCACAAAACCAGGACTGGCTAAAATATGGAGTTAGTGGGGGGAAATCAGAATTAAACAGGACAGTAAAAACCGCCGCTTATCCCCTTTGGGGGGGCCCCAGGACGTAGTGGCTATGTCATGCCCAAAGAGGTTTGTTTTCCCTGCGTGGATCGCGGCCCGCGTTCCCCCACACCCTGGACGTGATCCGCTCGGGAGTGAAACAGAGGACTCGTCCACTTCCGTTACCTGGACAATGGTCGCCGCGGTTACATGTACCGGAGGGGCGGTAGCGCTCTGGTACAGCGACCCCACTCAAAGCGTTAAACAGGTGAGGGGCTCACCTGGGCAGGGCTGGGGGTTGCAGTCCTGGAATTCTGCGGCGGACCCCACGCAGGGCAGGCCGCCATTACGAGGTTCTGGGCTGTTGCAGGTCCTTTTGCGTGACCGAAAGCCCAGCTCACAGTCCCGGGAGCAGGAGGACCAGCCGCCCCACGGACTCCAGCCACCGCTGACCAGACGAGACGGGGACTTCCCGCTGCGCATCAAATCTTCCACAAGTGCTGAGGTAACAAAATGAGACGCAAAACTGCGCAGTTAGTGACACTTCTGGCACTGTCGGGGTTAAGGGCCCATACGTGCCAAGCCGTGCTACACCGTAACACCCCTCGTGGCTGTAGATACGGGCCTCGGTGTGGAGGTACGGAAGAGCGTCTCGTTCATTGGTTTCGTACAATTGGGGCATTGTGGAGATAATCGCAAATATGTCAGGCGCAGCACAAACGCGACACGGGGACATCCCCTTAAGGCACGGGTGTGCAAACTGGGGGGGGGGTGCCCCCCGAAATTTTGTAAGGGGAGCGCTGAACTGAGCCCTGCGCTTACGGTGGCCCCACGCTCTCCCCCACAACATTTAAAAGGATTGCTGGGGGAGAGAGGCGGGGGCCTCTTACCTTCTCTCCGGCTTCTCCTCCTGCATCGTATGATAGCGGCGTCGCGTCACCATGACAACGCAACATCACATGCCACCGCAATGTTGCAGAGATGATGGAGAGCAGGTAAGAGAGCAGGGGGGGGCGCAATGTAAAAAGTTTGTGCACCCCCAACTTAAGGTCGGAGGAAAGGAGATTTCACCAGCAAAGGTCCTTTGCAGTAAGGGCAGTTACAGTGCGGGATTCATTACACATGGAGACTGTGATGGCAGATACAAGAGATATCTCCAAATAAAGGTTGGACGGGTTTATAGAAAGGAAAGGGATCAGGGCCTGCGTGATGGCAACGCACCAAGCCCCGCGCTCTTCCCCACAAGTTAAACTGACTGCCGGGGGAAGGTGCGGGGCCTCTGCACGTGCCTCTCACCTTCTATCCGGCATCTTCTCATCTCGGCGACGTCATGTTGCCATAACGACGACATGACGCCACAATGTCGGTGAGATGAGAAGGTGCCGGAGAGAAGGTCAGAGGCCACGCGCTCTCCCCTGGCACCGAGTCTGACAGATATACCAAATAAGTAAACATGGGAAGGACGCTGATCCGGGGAGTAACGTGGTCGCCAATATTTGGAGTCAGGAAATAATTTATTTTTCCCTAATGAGATATTATTGGATAATGTGTCACTGGGGTTGTGTTTCCCTTCCTCTGGATCAATATACTGTAAATACAAATATATAAGTATCTGTCGTCTAGTTTTTTGCATAGGTCTAACTTGGTGCACGTATGTCTCGCCAGTCTCGCAGGGGGCGGGGCCTGTGGTAATAATGATTGTTAGGCATTAGCGCAGGCACGTACTGCCAGTCTCGCAGGGGGAGGGGCCTATGGTAATAATGCGCAGGCACGTACTGCCAGTCTCGCAGGGGGAGGGGCCTATGGTAATAATGCACAGGCACGTACTGCCAGTCTCGCAGGGGGCGGGGCCTGTGGTAATAATGATTATCCGGCATGAGCGCAGGCACGTACTGCCAGTCTCGCAGGGGGAGGGGCCTATGGTA
>WSYH01001300.1:58911-84418 GCA_036426205.1 Ascaphus truei
GCACGTACTGCCAGTCTCGCAGGGGGAGGGGCCTATGGTAATAATGCGCAGGCACGTACTGTCAGTCTCACAGGCCGCCGAGCCGTCGTTAGGACAGAACCGCGTCTCCATCTTCTTTCTTCCAAACTGCAGATCGTGGGGGTCGGAGAGCTGAGCGCGACAGGTGTACCGGAAACGCTGTTCCTGACGGACGCCTCCCTGCGTCACATTAACCGGCATCCAGGGCGTCCACGGGGTGTTCCTCCGGACCTCGGGGCACGCCTCGGGGTTACAGGTCCTAAACTCCTGCAGCAGGTAACAAGGTGTGTGGTTACTGAGGTGTGATCGCAATTAGTCATCGCTAGTCGCCATTCCCCCGAACGCCTTTTCAACGTTCAAACGATCGAACCACTTAAACCAGGCGTGGCCAGCGCCAGTCCTCAAGGGTCACCAACAGGCCAAGTATCAGGGATATCCCTGCTTCAGCACAGGTGCCTTAATCAGTCATTGACTGAGCCACCTGTGCTGAAGCAGGGATATAACACCTGACCTGTTAGTGGCCCTGGAGGGTTGGAGGTGACCTCCCCTGGTTTAAGCACATTGCAAAGGACCCCTCTGGCAACTATGGGGTTAATGCAGGGGTTCTCAACTCCAGTATTCAAGACATCCCAACAGGTCAGGTTTTCAGGATAACCCTGCTTTAGCACAGGTGCTGCAGTCTTCGACTGAGCTGCTGATTGAGCCACCTACGCTGAAGCAGGGATAGCCTTAAAACCTGACCTGTTGGGGGGTCTTGAGGGCTGGAGTTGAGCCCCTGGGTTAACCCCATAGTTTCCAGTGCAGATACATTGTGACTGTAACATCCCTTGCGGAATGCAGGGAGGCAGATCCGCTGGCACTGACGGGGTTAGCCGCGAGCAGGACATACCGCAGCGCAGCCCGGGCAGCTGATCCCGTTTTCGCAGGAGCGCTGCCGGGAGTGTGTTCCGCCGCCGCAGTCCGCGCTGCATTTACTCCAGGACCCCCAGGAAGACCAGAAAATGGGAACGGGGCAGGGGCTGTTCTCATTGCAGAAGCTGCACCGTTCAAAAAGAAACAAACACGCAGGGTTAATAATACAGCCACACTCTCCCAATCTTTTCTTTTAAAAAGCACTTCCCCATACAACATCTTCTAGAGCATTGCAACCCTTTGCTGCCAACCGCGTACACAATACACGGCTTTGCCCGAAGCTGCGTCCTCCTCGGGCAGTGAAGGGGTTGCATTTTTTCCCTTTCTCACTTATTTGTTAGGTAAAAATATATACTGCGCGCCAAACACACAACACAAATAAACACACAAAAAGGAAATCACAACTGTGGACACTTTGTTTGTTTTTTTAAATGCCCAGGAAATACGATAACGTGAAAATGAAACAGAATCCGGGCGGGCGAGGAGAGCAATGCGGGTCTCAGGAGCGGCCGTTCCGAAACTGCGCGGTGAACCGAGCTGAGTTACAACAATTAGCACAGTATTGATGGAATTAAATGGTCTTTTTGATTTCTACTTTAAATTCAGCAAAAGGTCAGAACAGCTCAGGCAGGTGCCAGGGGTTAAGCGTCCTGGAAATGTCTAATTAGGGAGCTGGAAGCCACATCAGAGGCGAATTAATTGTGCGCACTAACAGATGTGCTGAGCGTTCAGATGTTAGCAGTTCAGTTTGTGATGCGTGACTTTACTAGGACACTGTGTGCTGGATATCGGGGCAGGTCGCAGCTGACAAAATGTCACTGTTTTAATCACTGCTGAATTCACTACAAGTAATCCGAACAGAAATGGCATCGTTATGTCATTTAGATGCAGCTCAGCACGGACTCGGGATACAGGAGGCAATCTGCATTCTACAAAATACCTGCATTTTGCTCAGAAGGCTGAAAAAGAGAGAACAGGCAGTAATTACACGAGCAAAATACAGATGATGTTAACCTTTCGGTGTGTGCAGAGGAGCAGTTAATGTTTGGGGAACATGTTTCTTCCCAATATCCCTCTGGACAATGAGCCCAGATCTCTGTATAATAAAACCATCGCTGCACACTTCCAGCGGCAGACAATGCCAGGTCTTCTCAGACAACATACAGTGTCACTTATGTAGCGAATAATGAATATAAAAACAAACGTGTACAAAGGCTCAGGAAACGGACGCTGACAGTGCAACCATGTTACTACAACGGGAATATTCATTATCCTACATTTGTTGACAGCAAGCTGGGGTTCAAACCCAAAGAGAAAGATGCAATAGGGTAGGGGCTCAACTCCAGTCCTCAAGACCCCCCAACAGGTCAGGTTTTAAAGATATCCCAGCTTCAGCACAGGTGGCTCAAAGACTGAGCCACCTGTGCTGAAGCAGAGACGGATTGACCCAGCTGTGCTGAAGCAGGGATATCCTTAAAACCCATGCTGAAGCAGGGATATCCTTGAGCCCCATATGCTGAAGCAGGGACTGATTGAGCCACCTGTGCTGAAGCGGGATATCTTTAAACCCCGATATGTTGGGGGGGGGGGGCCTTGAAGACTGGAGTTGAGCCCCCTGAAATAGAGCAGCACAGAACCCCAGGAGAAAGCTCAGCGCAGCGCTCTGTATAAATGGCGGCTTCTTACCGCTCCTCCCTGCTCTGCCCCACGCATACTCTGCCTCCGAACCGAGGGGCCGGGTTACTGCATGTTCTTTGCCGCACCTGGAACCCGATTCCGCATGAGGTGCTGCACTGCGCCCACGAGGGCCACGGCGTCCACGCTCCATTCCTGCGAGGGGAAAATAAACAGAACATTCACCGTACAGCGCATGTTCTGCACTATTATTCATTTGCCAGACATTTGGGAACAGCTGACCGCTCCTACCCCAGCCCCACCTAGGTCACCAAGTATCCCAACATTGTATAAACCTGGAGTGGTCAGCTCCAGTCCCCAAGTGCCACCAACAGGTCAGGTTCTAATGAAAACCCAGCATCAGCACAGGTGGTCCAATCAGTGGCTCAGTAATTGAGTATCCTGTGCTGACGCAGGGATATCCCTAAAACCTGACATGTTGGTGGCCCTTGAGGACTAGAGTTGGCCGCCCCTGGCATAATCTGTCCCAATCTAGGCTGGTTCAGACAGCAAAATGTCCTGAATTTGGGGTCACTTTCTGCTTTTGTGAGGACAGCCGAATAAACGTGGCACTACGACCACTACTGCGTCCACCGAAAGAAAAGGCCCCTGTGCTCCCCCCAGCACATTAAGCAATAATGTGAGCGCAGACTGGCGATATATAGTACTGTATACCACCCGCTTACACTGGCGACACACTTTATTCGAGCTCGGCTAGTCCCACGAATTCGGGTATACCCGGGTGTATTGAGGTTTGTGACTGTTTTCTGCCCGAGTGCATTGGGTTATTTTTCAGGCAGGGATTGAAGCATTTTATTCCCGCTGGCTGCAATACTGCACAGTATATATATATATATATACTGCATTACAATTCATGAATTTATGCCATCTGGTAGACACGCGAAGCATTGCAGCCTATTAAATCCTAATCATTATCATTTAACAGATCAGCCGCCCGTCAGCCAGGCATGTACCCAGGCTGGGAAGGCAAACGCAACGGGGCTTGTCAGAGGTGAGGAGCGGCGCATTCCAGGTATCTGCCAGGTACATACTGGGTATTTGCTCGAATAAAGTGTGTCGGTGCAGTATTGGTACTGTTTAAAGCTGGGGTTCTGGACTTACTCTGTCTCTTCCAGCACCAAGTAAAGAAGAACAATTCTGCATCTTCATGTGAGCAAACACACCTGCATTACTGTTACTTAACATGCACGTCTCTTTACCTGGAGGTGTTTATTACTGACATATAGCTGCAGCCTCACAAATCGGACCGATTCATCTAAAGTCCCCTTTTCTCCCCAAAAAGCCCAAACATTAAGGTCACATTCCTCCCATGAGCTCTAATCAGTGAGAATAAAAACGCTCGCTGAAATCTTTATAAATATATCAATTATTTGGCACCGGTGGAAATGTTCTGTTCCCGGGAACGAGAAGCCGCCGGCGCTCATTAGGGAGGAGCGGGACACTTTTACAATAAAAAGACTTTTATATTATTCTACTTACTTTAATCATCACTATTATTTCCAATATAAATCCTACACCCCAAGATAGTTTAGTCAATGATAGGACAAAGAACGGTCACAGCCTATAGTATCTCACTGCACATACAGTATAGTTTCCATAGGGGACAGAAGAAATGTACGGAGCAGTAGAGATATTCAATACATTGTTTACTTTAAGTTTACATCATCATTCATATGGCTGTGTAACATCAAAAGAGTCACATCCTAAGTGTCACATTTAAAGTGTCAACAGAGTTGATTTGGGAGTTGAAATTGGAGGTGAAGATTGGAGGAAGATCTGGAATCTGCACCACAACCACTTTGCCACTGAGAACGTGTCTTTCTAAATGCAGTGATTATTTGTACTCTTTCTATCCTCCAATAACTAAGGAGGATATTATCTGTCCCAGACTGCACATCTCAGCACTTTACTAAATTACTCTGATGCCGCCTTTACTATTTATATTTGCTTTGACATCACTTGTTTTCAAATGATGCACTTCTTTCTACCAGCCTCCTTATGTCTCTAACTCTATTCACATATCTCCATGTCTCCTTCCTTTGCCACTTCTCAGTTCACATGAACTCCTTTCTTACCTGCACCCTCCGACACTGCACAGCTATACCCCCTGCACTAAATCACACCCCTACAAATCATCCTCACACATTCTCTTTCTATCCATGCTTCTCCTCCTCGCTTCTCGGGATATCTCTCCCAATCCTGGTCCCTGCCTTATTTCTACATGTCCTCGTCCTCGCCTACCAAATTCAACTACTTCTCCTTCTGGTGTTAACCCCTCCAACCTCATACCCATCCCATGCCACCCTCCCTCCTCTCTCACTCCCTTTCTCCTGTGCCCTTTGGAATGCTCGCTCCCTCTCTAACAAGTTCCTCTCTGTACATGACTTCTTTCTCTCTCACTCCCTGCTTCTCTTTGCTATAACTGAGACCTGGCTCACTCAGTCTGACTCTGCTCTGGAAGCTGCCCTCTCCTACGGTGGCCTTTCCTTCTCCCACACTCTGCGCACTGATGGCAGGGGTGGAGGCGTGGGGCTCCTGCTCTCCTCTCTCTGCCGTTACCAAACCCTTCCTATTCCCCCCTCTCTTGCTTTTCCCTCCTTTGAGGCTCACACTGTCCAGATTTTCTCTCCTCTCCCTGTCCATGTGGCGGTCATCTATCGCCCACCTACCTCTACTCATCCCCCCTCTGCCTTTCTCTCTCACTTTGAATCCTGGCTCTCTTTCTTCCTCTCCTCAGACTCCCCTGTTCTTCTCCTTGGGGACTTCAACTGCCACATTGATGACCCCTCTCTCTCGTGGGCTTCCCGCTTTCTCTCTCTAACCTCTTCTTTTGGCCTTCAACAGTGGACTGCAGCCAGCACCCACAAGGATGGCCACTACTTAGACCTGGTTTTCACTAAGAACCTCTCTCTCTGATTTCTCAATTTCCCCCTTTCCTCTCTCTGACCATCATCTCATCTCATTCTCTCTCTCTCTGACCATCACCTCATCTCATTCTCTCTCTCTCTCTCTGACCATCACCTCATCTCATTCTCTCTCTCTCTGACCATCACCTTATCTCATTCTCTCTCTCTCGCTTCTCCCCTTTTCCACCTCCATCTACCCCCGGTACTGCAGAAACCTGCGCTCTATTAACCTACCAGCCTTTGATTCCACTTTACGCTCATCCCTCTCCTCTCAGTTCTGCTACAGACCCAACAACCTGGTCAGGAACTACAACTCTGCCTTGTCTTCCTCTCTTGATCTACATGCCCCGCTTTCTCTCTGCCGCACTCGCCCTTCTAACCCTAGACCCTGGCTAAATTCCCACACGCGCATGCTGCGTTCCTCCACTCGTTCCTCTGAACGCCTCTGGAGGAAGTCTCACACTCTTGCAGACTTCCTTCACTACAAATTTATGCTGCCCTCTCTCAGGCTAAACAAACCTACTTTTCTTCACTAATCAACACACAGAAGTCTAACCCACGCCGACTCTTCTCTTCTACTCAAACCACCCTCAGCTGCCTCTTCTTCTTACTCCATATCACCTCAGGATTTGGCTGACTATTTTAAGGAAAAGGTGAGAACATCCCTTCTATTTCCTTCCATCCTACACCGCTTCCCAACTCTCCTCCTGCCTTCCTTGACTCTTTTTCCGCTGTCTCAGAGGAAGATGTGTCACTGCTGAACTCCTTCTCCCTCTACCACTTGCCTTGACCCAATTCCCTCCCATCTCCTAAAACCTCTTGCTCCTACTATAATCCCTATGCTCACACACATTTTTAACTCCTCCCTCTACTCTGGTACCGTTCCCTCCTCCTTCAAGCATGTAACAGTCATACCATTACTCAAAAACAGCAAGCTTGACCCTACCTGTCTTTCTAACTATCCACCTGTCTCCCTCTTGCCTCTAAACTCCTTGAACGTCTTGTATTCTCTTGCTTGCTCCACTTTTACATATATTACATAGTAGATGAGGTTGAAAAAAGACGTACGTCCATCAAGTTCAACCTATGCTAAATTTAGGCAACAGATACTTTATCCTATATCTATACTTACTTATTTATCCAGAGGAAGGCAAACAAAAAACCCCATTAAGGGGAAAAATTAATTCCTTCCTGACTCCAAGAATTGGCAATCGGATTAATCCCTGGATCAACATCCTTCCCATGTATACTTATTTGGTATATCCCTGTATACCTTTCCCATCTAAAAAGATGTCCAACCTTTTTTGAACAAATCTATTGTATCTGCCATCACAGTCTCCATGGGTAATGAATTCCACATTTTAACTGCCCTTACTGTAAAGAACCCTTTCCTTTGTTGCTGGTGAAATTTCCTTTCCTCCAACCTTAAGGAATGGCCCCGAGTCCTTTGTACTGCCCCGTGGGAATGAATATTTCTTTTGAAGCTCCTTGTATTGTCCCTGAATATATTTGTATATAGTATCAATATCCCCTCTTAGAGGCCCTTTTCTAATGTAATAAATCTAATTTAGCTAGCCTCTCCCCATAAGTTAGAATGTCAATCCCCTTTATTAATTTGGTGGCTCTTCTCTGCACTCTCTCTAGTTCCATAATGTTTTTTCTTAGGATGGGTGCCCAAAATTGTACTCCCTTTCAAGGGTGGTTTTACTAAAAATTGCTTTGTAAAGGGGATAATTAGTGTTTATTACTAACTGTTTAACTTCTTCCTCCATTGCCCGTTTGATGCAAGATAAGATCCTGTTTGCCTTTGCAGCTACTGCATGACATTGGGCACTATTGCTAAGCCTGCTGTCTACAAGCACTCCTAAATCCTTCTCCATCAAGGATTCCCCCAATATATCTCCATTTAATTTGTAAGTCGCCTTTTTATTCTTGCATCCAAAATGCATAACCTTACATTTATCTGTATTAAACCTCATTTGCCATTTACCTGCCCACGTTTCAAGTCTCTCCAAGTCCTTCTGAAGAGAAATTACATCCTGCTCTGATTCTATTACCTTACACAATTTAGTATCATCAGCAAAGATGGAGACTTTGCTCTCGATCCCAACCTCAAGGTCATTAATAAACAAGTTAAAAAGCAGGGGTCCCAGTACCGATCCTTGAGGTACTCCACTCACGACTTTAGCCCAACCTGAAAAAGTTCCATTTATGACAACCCTCTGTTGTCTGTCCTTTAACCAGTTTTCAATCCAGGTGCATATATTATTACTGAGTCCAATTTTCTTTATTTTGTACACCAACCTCTTGTGTGAAACCGTATCAAAAGCCTTTGCAAAATCTAAGTAGATCACATCAACTGCATTACCCTGGTCTAAATTCCTACTTACCTCCTCAAAAAAACAAATAAGGTTCTCAACATCTATTCTCTCCTAGACCCTCTACAATCTGGCTTCCGCATTGCTCACTCCACTGAAACAGCCCTCACTAAAATAACTAATGACCTCCATGCTGCCAAAGACAGAGGTCATTACACTCTTCTCATATTACTCAACTTCTCTGCAGCATTTGACACCGTGGACCACCCTCTTCTCCTTCACATTCTCTATACTCTTGGTATTCGGAACAAAGCTCTATCCTGGATCTCCTCTTACCTCTCCCATCGTACTTTCAGTGTCTCTTCTGCTAACACCTCCTCCTCTATCAATCTCTCTGTGGGGGTACCCAAGGGACCTCTTCTCTGTACACACTTTCTCTAAGTGACCTAATCACATCTCTTGGGTTTAAATATCACCACTATGCTGACGACACAGAAATTTACTTTTCTACCCCTGACCTTACACCTGCTGTACAGACAAAAGTTTCTGAATGTCTCTCTGGAATATCATCCTGGATGGACATCCACCGACTTAAACGTAACATGACAAAAACAGAACTCCTCATACTTCCTCCCAAACCTGGCCCTACTACCTCCTTCCACATTCCTGTTGGAAGTACCATCATTCACCCAGTAGACCAAGCATGCTGCTTAGGGGGTCACACTCTATTCCTCTCTCACATTCTCCTCTCACATTCAAAACGTTTTTAAAATCTGTTGCTTTTTCCTCCGCAATATTACTAAGATACATACACCCTTTCCTCTGTTGCTCGACGGCTAAAACTCCTGAGTCAGGCCCTCATTCTCTCCCATCTCAATTACTGCAACCTCCAGCTGTCCGGCCTTCCTGCCGGACAGCTGGCTCCCCTACAATCTATCCTAAACGCTGCTGCCAGAATCACTCTACTCTTTCCTAATTCTGTCTCAGCGTCTCCCCTCCTGAAATCCCTCTCCTGGCTTCCGATCAAATCCCGCATCTCACACTCCATTCTCCTCCTCACTTTTAAAGCTTTACACTCTTCTGCCCCTCCTTACATCTCAGCCCTAATTTCTCGCTATGCACCATCCCGACTCTTGCGTTTTGCTCAAGGATGTTTTCTCTCTACCCCCTTTGTATCTAAAGCCCTCTCCCGCCTTAAACCTTTCTCACTGACTGCCCACCCCTCTGGAATGCCCTTCCCCTCAATACCCGACTAGCACCCTCTCTATCCACCTTTAAGACCCCCCTTAAAACACAATTGCTTAAAGAAGCATATGAGTAGCTCCGTGGCTAATACTATACACGATACATAAAGCTTGGCCCCCTGCAGACGCACTTACCAGAACTCCCTCCTACTGTCTCTGTACATTCTTCCTACCTACCAATTAGATTGTAAGCTCTTCGGAGAAGGGACTCCACTTCCAAAATGTTACTTTTATGCCTGAAGCCCTTATTCCCATGATCTGTTATTTGTATTATTTGTTATTTATATGATTGTCACGTGTATAGGGCCAGTGAACTAGCTAGAAACTCCGATCTCACATATATATATATATATTATTATCCTTTACCATTTTTCTAATCACTGACTTCATTCTGTTTTTGTTTTCTGGAAACACTAATGTCAAAATTTTTTGTGGGTTCTCCTAAATGATGATTTCCTATGTAAAAAGCATGCTTTTCAGCGCAGAGCAAGGAGACTTTGCTATTAAAACTGCGCTCATGCCTCCGTTAGGTGAGCGACTAACACGCCAGTAATGATTGGAGATGTTGTATATTGTGTAAAGCAAACGCATCGTTGCAAGAGTGACCCGGCACGAGTAGCTTTCTGTCCCTCAGTCATCAAAGGGATTGCAATGAAGAGGTACCTGGTAAATTGGTACACAAGGCACCCCATTGAGACGTACACTATCGCTAAACGTGCTAAAACGTTGTACAGACGCTAGCGCTGATCCTTAAACACGTGCAGAGAGCAGCGACCGCTTGTTCTCTGGTGTTTGCAGAATTTAGCATAAGTTACACTTCAAATTCCCTCCTCTAATAACACGTCTGGGAGTCAGTGCTTGGAGGTATCAGACTAGGAGTCAGGAAAACAAAAAACCCTGAGCACGCAGAGCTACTTTAACAGGCCCCTGTATGTGTTATACGCAGAGCTACTTTAACAGGCCCTGTATGTGTTATACGCAGAGCTACTGTAACAGGCCCCTGTATGTGTTATACGCAGAGCTACTGTAACAGGCCCTGTATGTATTATACGCAGAGCTACTGTAACAGGCCCTGTATGTGTTATACGCAGAGCTACTGTAACAGGCCCCTGTATGTGTTATACGCAGAGCTACTGTAACAGGCCCTGTGTGTGTTATACGCAGAGCTACTGTAACAGGCCCTGTATGTGTTATACGCAGAGCTACTGTAACAGGCCCTGTATATGTGTTACATGCAGAGTTACTGTAACAGGCCTTGTATATGTGTTATACGCAGAGTTACTGTAACAGGCCCTGTATATGTGTTACCAGTGTGACGGTAGCAGCATCGGGTTCAGAGTAATACTACTTTCCTATTAACAAACTTACAGCTTTGCATTCTGTTCTGAGAAGGGGGCGCACGTTAGAAAGATTCTCTCCACGTGTGCCACAGTGATCGTGTCACCCGCCCTATTTACTGAAACCCCATTATTTCCCCTATTCTCCCCTTAACAAATCAAGCATTCACATGTCAAATCTGTCATTTTTAAAACCTTAAGAGCCAACTTTTCCCACCAATTAATCCCCATCATTTGAAATAGAAATCTGACCGGATCCAAGGCCCAGACTGAGTGAGATTTCACATTACAGGCTCAAACAATCGCGTACCGAAGGGGTTAACCTATCAATTTGAAACGGGTTCCCCGAGTTTGGCCTGGGCCGGATCCCCTGCGTATTTCCTGGCGTAGCCGCACATTGAGGATGACGCCGGCACGGGGCCTTTTATCAACCACAAAAATGAATGAAAACAAGAGCCTGTTTGTAGCAAGGGAGGAACCAAAAAAACAACCCCACCCAATTACAAAGGGCCCGCCATTCCTGGACTGTCCAACATAGGAGAGGCCAACTCCAGTCCTCATGGGCCACCAACAGGCCAAGTATTAGGGATATCCCTGCTTCAGCACAGATGGCTCAATCCGTGGCTCAGGTCACCTGTGCTGAAGAAGGGGTAACCTGACTTGTTGGTGGCCCTTGAGGACTGGAGTTGGCCACTCATGGTCTAGTCTAACAGCTTTGCAATTAAGGTGCCAACAGAAACACTTGTAGACTCTAACTGCTTCACTGACAGGGCTTAAACACAACGCCCCCCCCCCCCCGAAGCAGTGAAGGGGTTACAAATCTGTGTTTTGTTGGCGCGGCTTTGAGACCTACATGTGTTAAGATTCTTGACATGAAACTCCTTGAAGCCGCCACTTTATGCCGCGTACGCACGTCTGTTTCTCATTCCTCTATGCTGCATGTGAAGAGATCTTTATTCCTGCATGTTGCCAGGGAGTTACCAGATGGAGCAGCCATGGATTTACCTGTATACCTCTCCTCCCCAATACGGTACAGTAGCCGAGAAAGAGACCTGTGCAGAGGTACGCTCAGGGAGACTGATTTGGGGGAAATGAAACAGGGCTTTGTTTAGCCTGTCACTTTAAACAGCAATTTAAGGCAAAACATATATACAAAGAAACAAACCCCTATCCCTGTGTAAGGGCGAACTTACTTCCTCGGTCCTTATCTGCAAGGCTAGGGGGGAGTGGAGGGGGCAATGCCCCTTATCCACCTATCACCCCAAAGTCTCAAGAGGTTCCTGTATGCAGGGGCTCTTTGTGGCTGTCTCCGAGTCTGGGTGGGTCCAGGAAAAGAGGTTGGGTGTCTTGTTATCAGCCCAGCTCTTCTGTGTGCTCAAAACGTCATCTCCCTACGTCAGCACAGTGTGTCTGTGCTAAGGAGTCTCCTGGTCGGTCCCCAGCAGGGGTTTTACCCTCCTCTGATTACCTACGTGGAGCTGGTTAATTGATTAGCTGCAATTAACCAGCTCCCCGCTGGATTTTCAGACCACTAGAGGCAGCTTTATTTAAAAATGAATAAGTCCCTGTTACAAGCCGAATAAATTATATTTAAATCATACACAAACATATAAATACTTCTGTTTAACCTGGATTTTGAGGTTGGCAGCAACTGTCTCCGAGGGTGAAAAAAAACGATGTTATAACCTAACCTGATACCCTGTGCTATGTCTAACTTTGAAAAAGCCCAGTTGTTTGCTGTTTTTCACCTAATTATTATTTTACTGACATCAGCTGTTGCCATCAGAAACCTCTGTTATCCTAGGGAGTGGGAATGGCAGTGGCCATTTTAACCTCCCATGGAAAATCTTCAGCAGCTGACATCTCCAGAATTCAGCTCCAGAAATGTTACCGTATCCCAATGGTGGGAATGCTATGAACAGCAGCAAAAGTATTTTGCATTGGTAAGAAGAAAGGGGGTCTTCTCTTTTTTTATGGGGGTGGGACGCAGTATTTCCACTTACCGCGAGCAGTTGGCAATCTCTATGCGCGGCCCTTCGCAGTCCCGACCCCCACAGCGAGGGTGAGGGCTGTCACATGACCTGGAGCGGCATAGACACGCAGCGTCTCCGTCTGAATGCTGGCAAGGCTGCCACGAAGACCAGACCCCCAAACCGCCATTAACAGTCCGGTTCCTCACCTGGGTAACAGAGTAACAATGAAACAAAACATGTCAGTGTGAAGAGACCAGAGGTCAGCACCGGACAGAGAGGTCAGCACCGGACAGAGAGGAGGTCAAACCAGACTAGAGAGATCAACACGGACAGATAGATCAACAACGGACAGAGAGATCACACACCAGGAACGAAGAGATCACACCAACAGAGAGATCAACACCAACAGAGAGGGTCGCTCTGGACCAGATGAGGTCAACAAATATAGAGAAAGCGAGGGACAGATTGGTCAACAGCAGGACAGAGAGTGTGAAACACCAGAGAGAGAGGGACAGGAGGTCCAACCAGACAGATCCTGCCCGCTGGCCATCGGATACTCCCTTCTAGGTTTCTCCTAATCAAGACTCCGCTCTTTGCCCATCCTTTCCTACCCCCTATTGCTTTCCTTGCCTTATTCCGGAAGAGATTGGTTTGCGTTCAATGTTGGCCAGTATCTGTTCTTAGGTGTTGTCCTTTACCCCCGTTCGTTTTCAGTGTCGCCGCTTTAATCAGGCTGTATTAACTTCTTATTTTACGGGGTTGTGTGTGGGCCCCCCGCGGCGAGTCTATTGGACCTTCTCTTTGCTTTCCTCTACCCGCGTTGTGTCTACTCCCCGCATATTATCTTACTCCATTTGAGGTCAGCAGTGGACAGAGGGCGTCAGCACGGGCAGAGAGGTCAACACCAGGACAGAGAGGTCAACACCAGACAGAGAGGTCAAACAACCAGACAGGAGTAGGTCAACACCAGAAAGAGAGGTGAACACCAGACAGAGAGACAGGAAGAGAGGCTGGAAGCAACCAACAGACGGGTCAAACCGGACAGAAGTCAACAGGACGAGAGGTGGGACAGAGGTCAGCACTGGACAGAGAGTCAGCATAGACAGAGAGGGACA
This sequence comes from Ascaphus truei, assembly GCA_036426205.1. Taxonomy (NCBI): domain Eukaryota; kingdom Metazoa; phylum Chordata; class Amphibia; order Anura; family Ascaphidae; genus Ascaphus; species Ascaphus truei. The sequence continues at coordinate 72,430 of WSYH01001300.1, forward strand.
GAGAGGTCATCACTAGACAGGAGAGTCCAGCACTGGACAGAAAAGTTGGGTCACCACTAGACAGATGAATGCGGCACTGTGACTGTGCAGCTCCTTAACCCCTTCACTGCACAGAGCAGTTAACTGTAACATGAATTTATTTGGTAGACAGCGAAAATAACAAAACTTGGATCAGTGCCAATTATTTCCGGACTTAACTGTATATACACAAGCACACCGACAGAAACACAGACACACCAGACATACAGACACAGACAGACAGCTAAGACACAGACAGGACAGACACACTCAGGCACAGACAGATAGACCACAGACAGACACAGCACAGACACACAGACAGACAGACACAGACACACACAGACAGACAGATTAAGACACAGACAGACAGACACACTCAGGCACAGACAGATAGACACACAGACAGACAGACAGACAGAGAAAGACACAGACAGACACACACACCACAGACAGACAGAAAGACACAACAGACACACACACAGACAGACAGAAAGACACACACAGACACACACAAAACAACACACATGACAGACACACACAGAACACAACAGAACACACAGACAAGACACAACACACACAGACAGACAGAAAAGCAGACAGACAGACAACACACACACACACAGACAGACAGAAGACACAGACACCACACACACACAGAACAGACAGACAAAGCACAGCATGACACACAACACACACAGACAGACAGAAAGAAAAGCACACACAAGACACCCACACACAAGACCACACACACACACCACCACGACAGACACACACAAAACAACAGACAACAGACACAGACACCACAGGCAGACACAGACACACAGGACACAACAGACAAGACAGACACACAACACACACAGACAGACACAACACAAGACAGACACACAGACAGACACACACAGACAGACACACCAGACAGACAACACAGAACACAACAGACACAGACAGACACAGACAGACAGACAGAACACAACAGCACACACAGACACACACAGACAGACCAGACACAACACACAGACAGACACACAGACAGACACACACAGACACACAAACACACAGACAGACACACACAGACACACAGACAGACACACAGACAGACAGACAGACACAGACACACAGACACAGACAGACAGACACACAGACAAGACACACAGACAGACACACAGACAGACACACACACAGACACACAAACACACAGACAGACACACACAGACACACAGACAGACACACAGACACAGACACACAGACAGACGCACAGACACACACACAGACACACACACAGAAGTAGGGTCTGCAGAGTTTCTCCATGAAGCCGTAGTTAAATGAGCGTAACAGAAATGCACAGCCACGCATAGTGCTTTGATGGCAGTTTATTGGGAGAGGAACGGGCGGCCCTGCGCCCAGTCCCGTGGCGGTCACTCACCGGGCACTCTGTGATGTTTGGCCCCAGGCTCATGTTGGAGCGTCTCCGAGTGGTACAGCGCTTCTTCTTGCTGTCCCAGCCACAGTACGGATCCGGGCCCTGAGGCAGAACTGCCAACAGAGAGGGAGATGGGAACGCCCATCAAACGGGCAATCCCACAAACAAAGGTCGAGGAAGAGAACACCTCAAACTGGCTGAACAGGACGCCTCTGTATTAACTCTCTCACTGCCAGAGGGGGGCCTAGGAAGAGTTAACCATAGCTGCCAACTGACTCCGGTTCCCCAGTTTGATAATGATCCGGTCCATATTTTGTTCATTCCCTTCCCTATTACCAAAGTGGTCCATACAGTGCCAAGAAATAACAATATTAAACCAACAAGTTATTTACCGTATACAAGCATCAGGTCTGGCAGAACCGATAATACGTACAGATGAGGAGGGGAGGGGGGTACCAGCAAATGGGAATACCAAACCAGGACTGGCTCATTCTCACACGGCGTTGTGTTAGTTTGAAGGCGCATTTGGGACACATTTTATTCTTATTGCGTCTTTGCCACCGAGTGGCAGGAGCTCTACAAAGTTGACTTGAGCAATCATACTTGATCTTGATGTATGCTGCAGTCTGATCAATTTTCAAAGGCAAGAGGAACATTAAAAGGCCGCTGGCCACAAGCGGCTACAGACACGCGCACACTGCTTCTCTTGATGAGAATCGCTGGCCGCAGGAAGAGAAGTCAGAGAACAAGATGCGGAAAAACACAAACGCTCATCCCATAAAGAGGCCGATTATTAAAAGTTTTCTTCTATCCGGGAGGACGTTTTTCCCCGAATTCTGAGTCCAAGGGGCCTGTCCCGCGATGTCCTCGGGCTCTGCACTGTGGGTTTATCAGGCCAAATGTTACACAAAGCGTTCTCTGTTGGGGGCCTCTGCTGTCTGTCGTCTGTCTACACAGTTTTGACAAGCAGGACCCGACAGGGGCCCAGCTCGGAGGGTGTTTGTTAGAGAACACAGAACAATGGCTTCATTCAGTGCCAAGGTCCCCAGGTCTGAACAGAGGAAGCCAGGGCAGGATATGATTAGTGACTCCAAGGAGAACACTTTTATCACCACCAAAAATTCCCAAATCCAAAGCCAGGCTGCAGTTCCCTGCTGGAGGCGTGTGATATCGCAATGCACTGCAAGGCCCCTCCAGCACTAAAGGGTTAAATGAACCAAAACACCCCACCCCCCACCCCTCCTAAAAAACCCCCATCCTTTCCCCTGTTTAACACATAGCGTCTTCCTGGAGCAGATACAGTTACACTGAGCAGTTCTGAGCTGAAGCTAATTAGCTGCTATGTTATAAAGTACCCCGCCATTGTGTACTCCATTATAAAATTATATGGGACTTTGCACATCAAAAAAATCCACCAGGTTCTGAAGGTGCTTGCCTGGCTCTGGCTAAGTAATCTGCGGAAGTATGACGAATAGGCTCTTATGTTTGAAGAATATGCAGAATTTCAAGAAGAAAATTGTAGAAAGACAACCAAAAAAAATGGGAAGTTTGAGAATATTAGTAAAGGCTTTTCACAGAAATCAGGTTTTCCAACAAGGTGCGGAGGGGAAGACGTATACAAGAAATACATGCCACAAAAACCGACATCTGAAAATGACTCTTGTAGGTAAGGGTGCAGGTGGATTCTCCGCAAATACTGGACACAACAGAGTGAAAGGTGCGAAGCGCTCAAGACACACACCACCTTCTTACCTCTCCAGCTGTTTCCTCCTCTCATTGGCCCCCACCCCAGGCTCCTGACACCTCCTCCTGCTGGGTAATGCAGCCAATCAGGATGGAGGAAAGCTGCGCACCCCCCTAGCAGCAGCCCTGCTCTCTCTGTGCTTGGGAAATCCGTGGTCACCCAAGCCGGACAGGTCACTATGTCCAGAGAGGTAATACCGGTATCTACACAATACACGCCCAGAGAGGGTAACAACCGGTATACACATACACGCCCAGAGAGGGTAATACCGGTATACACATCAGCCCAGAGGTAACACCGGTTACACTACAAGCCCAGAGAGGTAACACGGTATACACACACACGCCCAGAGAGGTAATACCGGTATACACAACACGCCAGAGGAGGTATACCGGATACACATACACGCCAGAGAGGGTACCCGGTATACACACACACGCCCAGAGAGGTAATTACCGGTATACACATACACACCAGAGAGGTAGTACCGGTATACACATACACGCCCAGAGAGGTCAATAAGGGTAACAATACACGCGAGAGTAGGTAACACGGTATACACATACACGCCCAGAGATGGTAATAACGGTAACACATACACGCCCAGAGAGGTAACACCGGTATACACATACACGCCAGAGAGAGAGAGACGTAATACACCGGTATAAACATACACGCCCAGAAGGTAATACCGGTATACACATACACGCCCAGAGATGAAACCGGATACACGCCGTACACGCCCGAGGGTAATAACGCGGTATACACATACTACGACAACGAGAGTTGCTACCTACGGCGTAATACCTCAGCGAGTTAAGCTCGGATAAAAAATACCGGTATACACATACACGCCAGAGGGGTACGGATACAATACACGCCCAGAGAGTAATACCGGTATACACATACACGCCCAGAGAGGTACTACCGTTATACAGATCACGCCCAGGACGGTAATACCGTATACACATACCGCCCAGAGAGGAGAAATGGTATAACACATACAACGCAGAGAGGATCTGGTGGTAACACCGGATACACATACACGCCCGAGAGGTAATACGGTAATACATAATCGCAGTCAGAGACGGTAATGGAAACACGGAATACATACACGCCCAGAGAGGTAACATACGGTATACACATACACGCCCAGAGAGGTGGGGGTAAAGGTATCACACATTACACGCCCAGAAAGAGGCTGGGGAATTAAATGGGTACGAAAAAGAAGAAAGAAAAGACGCATCCGGGTGGGAAGACAGGTGGATAAAACAGACCACTAGAGAAAGAATTGGTGAATTACGGGAGAAAAACGAACGAACCAGAGACGTGGTAATCACGGGTTAGACCACACACATCGCCCAGGAGACCATGGTAAATTACGGTTTACACATACACCGCCCCAGAGACCGGTATACACATACACGCCCAGAGAGGTAATACCGGTATACACATACACGGCCAGAGAGGTAATACCGGTATACACATACACGCCCAGAGAGGTAATACCGGTATACACATACATGCCCAGAGAGGTAATACCGGTATACACATACACGCCCAGAGAGGTAATACCGGTATACACATACACGCCCAGAGAGGGAATACCGGTATACACATACACACCCAGAGAGGTAATACCGGTATACACATAGTACACGCCCAGAGAGGTAATACCGGTATACACATACACGCCCAGAGAGGTAACACCGGTATACACATACACGCCCAGAGAGGTAATACCAGTATACACATACACGCCCAGAGAGGTAATACCGGTATACACATACAAACCCTGAGAGGTAATACCGGTATACACATACACGCCCAGAGAGGTAATACAGGTATACACATACACACCCAGAGAGGTAATACCGGTATACACATACACGTCCAGAGAGGTAATACCGGTATACACATACACGTCCAGAGAGGTAATACCGGTATACACATACACGCCCAGAGAGGTAATACCGGTATACACATACACGCCCAGAGAGGAAATACCGGTATACACATACACGCCCTGAGAGGTAATACCGGTATACACATACACGCCCAGAGAGATAATACAGGTATACACATACATGTCCAGAGACGTAATACCAGTATACACATACATGTCCAGTATTATCTCATTTTCTACTGGACAGAGTGTCCAAATACAGGACAGTCCAGTTCAATACTGGACACCTGGCACCCCTGGCAATCCAGCCTCAGCTAATAGGGGTAAATAAAATGACGATAAAACGTCTTGAGACGCAGATTCTGTACCGCCAATACAGCGAAACGTAACAAGATTGTTATCCAGTTAATAAGTGAAACATTAAGAACAAATCTAATGAAATGAGCTGGGGTGTATTACCAGCAAGAAATATGTGTAATCCTATTAGCCTGTAATCAGCTGCTAATTACAGGGCTGGTCTCGGAAGCATTCTGAGCTGTGAAGCGCCTCTCCCCGCGCTGATTCCACGGCAAACACCGGGCTTTTTATTCACACAAATTATAATGCAAGAATACTACATTACATTGTCTTGTGTCGCTCCCACCATGTACTCAGCGCTCTATAGTACCAGGAAACAAACTTATGTAAGATAGAGGGAAATAAAGACGTGCCCAGCATAATAATAACGGCAGATAAAGGTGTAAGGATGCAGTCACTGGTCGGAAGAGCTTACATGATAAAGCAAAGACGTGTTTAGTTAGAGAGTCCTGGAAACACGTTATTTAAAAAATAAAAAATAAAGTATTTTAATATGTTTGAAGCAGGGGGTCTCCGGAGCGGAAACGCGTTAATTGCAGCTCTGGGACCCCCGCTTCCCGAGATACTAACCTCCGTAGGGGGTGCCGGTAGCAGCCAGATCTGGCTATTTGGGGCTATCGAAATGGCGGTTTTAAAGCACATGCATCCTGCGGGCCAATAAGAAGCCGTGAAAAACTGCAATGGCGTTGCAACCACACTTAACACACTCATATACACACGTGAAGGAGAGACCTGTGAGGTTTGTAAAGCTCTGTACTTTTTAATTTTATAATAAATATACAATACAGACCGGCGCCACTATATTTTATAGTCCAATGGTAGAAATAGAATGTCCAATATGGGAATGTTCTCACACGGAGGGTAGCTGCAAATGTAGTTTTCCTGCTGTAACTTCACAGTGTGGACTCCATCAACATATGCAGAGAGAAGAGAAACAGGAAAACACACATAGTGCAGATATGCAATGATATATCATACAAGACTAACACTACATATAACAGATAACATAAAACGGATAAGGCTGACTGATAATATTAATAGATTTATTAAACACTTCCGGTTTCAGAACTGAGGAGACCCCTGGATGTCACGTGTTCGACGGAGCTGCAGCCGGTCATAACCCTACCCGAAAACCCCCGCTCATGGTCTGTGGCAGTGCTGCAAGTAGGACTCCGGGTTTACCAACGGATCCACCCTGTTTTGCTGCTTGCTTGCTTTGCTTGTATGCTGTGCTGCATTATTTATTGTGGTGTTTAATAAATCTATTAATATTATCAGTCAGCCTTATCCGTTTTATGTTATCTGTTATATGTAGTGTTAGTCTTGTATGATATATCATTGCATATCTGCACTATGATGTGTTTTCCTTGTTTCTCTTCTCTCTGCATATGTTGATGGAGTCCACACTGTGAAGTTACAGCAGGAAAACTACATTTGCAGCTACCCTCCGTGTGAGAACATTCCCATATTGGACATTCTATTTCTACCATTGGACTATAGCGGCGCCGGTCTGTATTGTATATTTCTGTTTTGTATTGCTAACTGGGTCTTGGAGTTAGTGTCACCTGGCAGCCTAGTCAAATTATTATTTCATTTTGTGTAAGGTCACAATATTATCACTTACTATTGCACTATCACGTATAATTCTTTTAGCGCTATATACACCCATTTTTTTCTTGTTCTAATTTTATAATGTCATCTTTGAAGAACTCGTCTGCGGTTCCCTAAAGCAGGGGTGCTCAACGCCAGTCCCGAAGACTCCCCAACAGGTCAGGTTTTGAGGCTATCCCTGCTTCAGCTTTGACTGAGCCACTGATTGAGCCACCATTGCTGAAACAGGGATAGCCTTAAAACCTGACCTGTTGGTGGCCCTTGAGGACTGGTGTTGCCCACCCCTTATTTATCTCATCAATTGTACAGTTAGGTCCGGAAATAATTGGACACTGATACAAGTTTTGTTATTTCGGCTGTGTACCAAAATAAATTCAATTTACAGTTAAATAATGAATATGGGCTTACAGTGCAGTCTATCAGCTTTAATTTGAGGGTATTCCCATCCAAATTGGAGGAAGGGTTTAGGAATTCCATCTCTTTAATATGTAGCCCCCTCTTTTTCAAGGGACCAAAAGTAATTGGACAACTGACTCAAAAGCTGTTTCATGGACAGGTGTGGGCTATTCCTTCGTTATTTCATCATCAATTAAGCAGGTAAAAGGTCTGGAGTTGATTCCAGGTGTGGCATCCGCATTTGGAAGCTGTTGCTGTGAACCCACAACATGCGGTCAAAGGAGCTCTCAATGCAAGTGAAACAGGGCATCCTTAGGCTGCAAAAAACCCCCAGAAAATCCATCAAAGAGATAGCAGGAACATTAGGAGTGGCCAAATCAACAGTTTGGTACATTCAGAGAAAAAAAAGAACGCACTGGTGAGCTCTGCAACACAAAAAGACCTGGACGTCCACAGAAGACAACAGTGGTGGATGATCGTAGGATCTTTTCCATGGTAAAGAAAAAACCCTTCACAACATCCAGCCAAGTGAAGAACACTCTCCAGGAGGTAGGCATAACATTATCCAAGTCTACCATAAAGAGAAGACTTCTCGAGAGCAAATACAGATGGTTCACCACAAGGTGCAAACCTTTCATAAGCATCAAGAATAGAAAGGCCAGATTAGACTTTGCCAAACAATATCTAAAAAAGCCAGCCAAGTTCTGGAACAGTATTCTTTGGACAGATGAAACTAAGATCAACCTGTACCAGAATGATGGGAAGAAAAAAGTATGGAGAAGGCTTGGAACGGCTCATGATCCGAAGCATACCACATCATCTGTAAAACACAGTGGAGGCAGTGTGATGGCATGGGCATGCATGTCTTACAATGGCACTGGGTCACTAGTGTTTATTGATGTTGTGACAGAAGACAGAAGCAGCCGGATGAATTCTGAAGTATATAGGGATATATTGTCTGCTCAGATTCAGCCAAATTCAGCTAAGTTGATTGGACGGCCCTTCACTTTACAGATGGACAATGACTTAAAACATACTGCGAAAGCAACCCAGGAGTTTTTTAAGGCAAAGAAGTGGAATATTCTGCAATGACCGAGTCAATTACCAGATCTCAACCCGATCGAGCATGCACTGCACTTGCTGAAGACAAAACTTAAGGCAGAAAGACCCACGAACAAACAACAACTGAAGACAGATGCAGTAAAGGCCTGGCAAAGCATCACAAAGGAGGAAACCCAGCGTTTGGTGATGTCCATGCGTTCCAGACTTCAAGCAGTCATTGCCTGCAAAGGATTCTCGACAAAGTATTAAAAATGAACATTTTATTTATGATTGTGTTAATTTGTCCAATTACATTTGAGCCCCTGAAATAAGGGAACTGTGTATGAAAATGGTTGCAATTCCTAAACGTTTCATACGATATTTTTGTTCAACCCCTTGAATTAAAGCTGAAAGTCTGCACTTCTAATGCATCTCGGTTGTTTCATTTCAAATCCATTGTGGTGGCGTACAGAGCCCAAATTATGAAATTGTGTCAGTGTCCAATTATTTCCGGACCTAACTGTATATAAAACATGGTGACGCGGGAAACATTAGGCAGAGAATATAGACCAGGGCTCATAACTGGCGCCCCACAAAGGGACGCGGTCGGACCCTCGGACTCAGCTACGGTCGGACCCTCGGACTCAGCTTCCCAGGCAACTAGTATGAAATTAGCGGGAGCTCGTTTCACACCGACACTTCCATGCCAGTTAAAGTAATGTAAATATATATGGTACAGGCTTTTAAATGTATCTAAAATGATACATGATGCATCATAATTAGCGCGCGGCCCTTTCACCTCTAAATGTTTTCTGATATAGCCCTTTGAAGAACTGGATGCAGAGCCCTGTGTACACTGTCAGTGTATAAGTGCTGTGCTCCAAAGGGTGTATACTATAGAATAACAATATTATAATCCCTTCCGACCCCGAGCTCACACTCTACTATTAATATTTAATGCACCAGGGGTTAAAAAATAAAAAAATAAGTGCGTAACCCAAGTTTGCTGGGTCTGCATTGTGATTCTTCCACTTCAATGGACAGGGCCCTCGCTGTGATTCGTCCCCATCTCCCCCAAAATGTACAAAGACATAGTTCAATGACAGAAATTCTGTAGATTGGTAATTCGCACCCAGACGTTGTCTGTATAGCAAAAACTTTAGGGAAAGGTTCCCCAAAATGTTGAGGGAGAATAAAAAACATTTTAGCTGGCTTGGGGGGGGGGGGGGGGGGGGGGGGGGGAGGGGGTTGGAAACCCCCAATAGAGACTTAAAAAATATTTACTAAAATGGTCCTTTGAGTTTAAAACATCAGATAGGATTTGCACAACGCGAGGCTTTCCGGGTGTATAGAGAGATACAATAGAGACGGACGCACATTTCAGCTGCTCCAGTTATCATGAATCATATTCGACGTTGCTCATCTCATCTCTCACACCAGCGGACAGCTAATCCCAGAACAATTGGGTACCACTCTCCGCCTGTAAGCCTGATGGACCATTTCCAAACTCAGACACCTGATTTGCTGGACCTATAACACCAAGTGAATGAGGTGTGTGTCGTCTAGGTGTCCTGTACAAAAGGAACAGACACCCTCAGTCTGCAGGGAACCGCACACTGTAATTTAACATCAATCTCTAACAAGATGGTTTGGTCTCCCTCTCCCTCTCCCTGCCCTTTCCAACTGCTGCTGCCAGATACACGAGGATGCGAAAACAAACAGCTATCCTGCCTTCTGTGCTCATAAATACACAACTCAATCACCCTACACAGCCCCGCTAGGAAACCCATTACAGGGTGACAAATAATGCAATCGGGACAGAAGGGAAATACATTCACTTAAACTGTCCCGATCATTTCTTTGTTCTCAGCGGCAGCCGGAAGAAAAAAGTCAGTGATAACGCAGAGCAACATAATATCTATATATGTATGCTCTAGGACAGATATATAGTCTTATTTATAGAAAGCTATATATATATATATATATAGAAATATATAGATATATATAAAAATTCTTAATTATCTATATATAATCGTTTTTAGGGATAAATGAGATATTTGATTATTGATTGTTTAATATTTGATATGATTATTGTGTGTGAAAACATATTATGAAGAACTATTAAAATGAAAAAATTAAATATTTAATATAATATGTAAAATGAGGAAAGAGATGTATACTTCTTATTTTACTAATATATATATATATATATAATATATATATACGTATTATATATATATATATATATATATATATATAGGTATATAAATATATATATATATTATTATATATTATATATATATATATATACTATTATACAAAGACATATATACTCATATTATAAAAAGATATATGTATATATCCTCACATTATACAAAGATATATATATATTTATTAAATGTTCCTAAGTATATCCCGGGAAGTCTCATGATTTTTCCGACACATCACAGATTTTCCTCACGTAGCATAGCTTTTCACAATTGTAGAATTTCACCGTTTGTGGTGTAAAAAAATCGTGTAAATTCTCACAAACTCTCTTTGCCTCATTTATAGCATCTGAAAAGTGAAGGAATTTGGAGTGAATTTCATGCGCACAGCGACTCTTTCTGTGCGAGTTTTATTTGCAAATGTTGCCATTTTTGCCACTATCTGGGGGACTGCAAATGTAACATTTCTGCTTGTGCGTTCACAGCACTGTACCCCCTCTTCTCAAACAGCTTTATCCAGTAAAACATGTCATGCAAATAAATAAGGATATCTTTAAGTAGAGAAAAATATTTCGCTGGCTTGGACTGTGCAGTCATACTTCAAACTATTATATACCGCAGCATATTAAATTCCAAAGCACGGTATACCATTCGAAAATACATGTCAGAAACTCATTTCCACCCGTCTCTTTCCGTGGAGCGATAAAAGCTGCTGTCCTGGTATTTACGCCCTGTAATCAGCTGTCGGGTAATTATGGTTTTCACTGATATAAGGTGAGAGATAAATAAATGGTTTTCTGCTTTCTTTTCCAGCTCAGCGAGATGACCCTCAGCATGTGAACGCCATACAGAAAGATCGCGTAATACAGCGTCTAATAATTCTCACTGTCGTCCAGTTACAAGACTAATGCATCGGAGTATCAACTCAAAGAAATGTCCTGATGCCCTTCTCTGTCCCAAGCAGTGCCTGACGCACTCCGTCATTCTCTATCCCAAGCAGTGCCTGACGCACTGCGCCATTCTCTATCCCAAGCAGTGCCTGACGCACTGCGCCATTCTCTATCCCAAGCAGTGCCTGCTGCACTGCGCCATTCTCTATCCCAAGCAGTGCCTGCAGCACTGCGCCATTCTCTATCCCAAGCAGTGCCTGCAGCACTGCGCCATTCTCTATCCCAAGCAGTGCCTGATGCACTGCGCCATTCTCTATCCAAGCAGTGTCTGCTGCACTGCGCCATTCTCTATCCAAGCAGTGCCTGATGCACTGCGCCATTCTCTATCCCAAGCAGTGT
>WSYH01001300.1:84469-111937 GCA_036426205.1 Ascaphus truei
AGCAGTGCCTGACGCACTGCGCCATTCTCTATCCCAAGCAGTGCCTGCTGCACTGCGCCATTCTCTATCCCAAGCAGTGCCTGCAGCACTGCGCCATTCTCTATCCCAAGCAGTGCCTGATGCACTGCGCCATTCTCTATCCAAGCAGTGTCTGCTGCACTGCGCCATTCTCTATCCAAGCAGTGCCTGATGCACTGCGCCATTCTCTATCCCAAGCAGTGTCTCATGCACTGCGCCATTCTCTGTCACAAGCAGTGCCTGCTGCACTGCGCCATTCTCTGTCCCAAGCAGTGTCTGACGCACTGCACCATTCTCTATCCCAAGCAGTGTCTCATGCACTGCGCCATTCTCTATCCAAGCAGTGTCTGACGCACTGCGAAATTCTATGTCCCAAGCAGTGTCTCATGCACTGCGCCATTCTCTATCCCAAGCAGTGTCTGATGCACTGCGCCATTCTCTATCCCAAGCAGTGTCTCATGCACTGCACCATTCTCTATCCCAAGCAGTGTCTCATGCACTGCGCCATTCTCTATCCAAGCAGTGTCTGACGCACTGCGCCATTCTCTGTCCCAAGCAGTGTCTCATGCACTGCGCCATTCTCTGTCCCAAGCAGTGTCTGATGCACTGCGCCATTCTCTGTCCCAAGCAGTGTCTGACGCACTGCGCCATTCTCTATCCCAAGCAGTGTCTCATGCACTGCGCCATTCTCTATCCCAAGCAGTGTCTCATGCACTGCGCCATTCTCTATCCCAAGCAGTGTCTGACGCACTGCGCCATTCTCTGTCCCAAGCAGTGTCTCATGCACTGCGCCATTCTCTATCCCAAGCAGTGCCTGACGTACTGCTCCATTCTCTGTTACAAGCAGTGTCTCATGCACTGCTCCACTCTCTGTCACAAGCAGTGTCTCATGCACTGCGCCATTCTCTATCCCAAGCAGTGCCTGATGCACTGCGCCATTCTGTATCCCAAGCAGTGCCTGCTGCACTGCGCCATTCTCTATCCCAAGCAGTGCCTGATGCACTGCGCCATTCTCTATCCAAGCAGTGGCTGATGCACTGCGCCATTCTCTATCCCAAGCAGTGTCTCGTGCACTGCGCCATTCTCTATCCCAAGCAGTGCCTGACGCACGGCGCCATTCTCTGTCCCAAGCAGTGCCTGACGCACTGCACCATTCTCTGTCCCAAGCAGTGTCTCATGCACTGTGCCATTCTCTATCCCAAGCAGTGCCTGACGCACTGCGCCATTCTCTGTCCCAAGCAGTGTCTGATGCACTGCGCCATTCTCTGTCCCAAGCAGTGTCTCATGCACTGCGCCATTCTCTATCCCAAGCAGTGCCTGACGCACTGCGCCATTCTCTATCCCAAGCAGTGCCAGCAGAATGCCGCCATTCTCTATCCCCAAGCAGTGCCTGCAGCCACTGCCACCATTCTCTATCCATCCCAAGCAGTGCCTGATGCACTGCGCCATTCTCTATCCCAAGCAGTGCCTGCGCACTGCCGCCATTGCTCTATCCCAAGCAGTGGCTGATGCACTGCGCCTTCTCTATCCCAAGCAGTGTCTGCATGCACTGCGCATTCTCTATCCCAAGCGTGCTGATGCCTGCGCCTTCTATCCCAAGCAGTGCCTGATGCACTGCCCGCCATTCCATCCCAAGCAGTGTCTGATGCATGCGCCATTCTTACCAACGCAGTGCTCTGCTGACACATGCGCCATTCTCGTCCCAAGCAGTGTCTGAAGCACTGCGCCATCTCTATCCCAAGCAGTGCTGACGCACTGCGCCATTTCTATCCCAAGCATTGTCTATGCACTGCACCATCTCTGTCCAAGCAGGTGCCTGACGCACTGCGCCATTCTCTATCCAAGCAGTGCCTGATGCACTGCGCATTCTCTATCCAAGCAGTGTCTCATGCACTGCGCCATTTCTATCCCAAGCAGTGATGCCTGATGCAACTGCGCCATTCTCTGTCCCAAGCAGTGTCTGACGCACTGCGCCATTCTCTACCCAAGCAGTGTCTCATGCACTGCAGCCATTCTCTTCCCAAGCGTGCTGACGCACTGCGCCATCTCTTCCAAGAGTGCCTGACGCACTGCGCCATTCTCTATCCCAAGCAGTGCTGACTGCACTGCGCCATTCTCTATCCCAAGCAGAAGAGCAGAGTTGACGCACTGACGGCATCTCTATCCCAAGCGTGTAGACGGCACTGCGCCATTCTCTATCCCAAGCAGTGCCTGACGTACTGCTCCATTCTCTGTTACAAGCAGTGTCTCATGCACTGCTCCACTCTCTGTCACAAGCAGTGTCTCATGCACTGCGCCATTCTCTATCCCAAGCAGTGCCTGATGCACTGCGCCATTCTCTATCCAAGCAGTGGCTGATGCACTGCGCCATTCTCTATCCCAAGCAGTGTCTCGTGCACTGCGCCATTCTCTATCCCAAGCAGTGCCTGACGCACTGCGCCATTCTCTACAACCCACCCAATTACAAGGGCCCGCCATTCCGGGACGTCCAACATAGGGAGAGGCCAACTCCCGTCCTCATGGGCCACCAACAGGCAAGTATAGGGATTCCTGCTTCAGCACAGATGGCTCAATCGTGCGCTCAGGTCACCTGGATGTGAAGACGGGGTGGTAACCTGACTTGTTGTGGCCATCTTGAGGACTTGAGTTGGCCACCATGGTCTAGTCTAACAGCTTTGCAAGTTAAGTGCCAACAGTAAACACTTGTAACTCTAACGCTTCACTGCAGCTTAAAACAACGCCCCCCCCCCCCCCCGAAGCAGTGAAGGGGTGTTACAAATCTGGTTTTGTTTGGCGCGGCTTGAGACCTACATGTGTTAAGATTCTGACATGAAACTCCTTGAAGCCGCCACTTTATGCAGAGTACGCACGTCTGTTTCTCATTTCCTCTATGTGCATGTGAAGAGATCTTTATTCCCTGCATTTGCCCGGGAGTTACCAGAGAGAGCAGCCATGGTTTACCTGTATACCTCTCCTCCAAATACGCGTACAGTAGCCGAGAAAGAGACATGTGCAGAGGTACGCTCAGGAGACTGATTTTTCGGGGCAAGGAAATGAAAAATAAACAGCGGCCTTTGTTTAGCCTGTCACTTTTAAACAGCCCATTTTAAGCAAAACATAATTAACAAAGAAACAAACAACCCTATCCCTGTGTAAGGGACGAACTTACTTCCTCGCTCCTTATCTGCACGGCTAGGCGGGGAGTGGAGGGGGGGCCAATTGCCCCTTATCATCA
The DNA here is from genome assembly GCA_036426205.1 of Ascaphus truei. Taxonomy (NCBI): domain Eukaryota; kingdom Metazoa; phylum Chordata; class Amphibia; order Anura; family Ascaphidae; genus Ascaphus; species Ascaphus truei. Next base: position 87,723 of record WSYH01001300.1, read on the forward strand.
CCTATCACCCCAAAAGTCTCAAAAGAGGCTTCCTTGATAGTTGCAGAGGCAGGCTTCTTTGTGGCTGTCTCACAGTCTGGGTGGGGTCCAGGAAAAAGAGGCTTGGCGGTCTTGTTATCAGCCCAAGTCTTCTGGTGCTAATAAACGTCATCTCCCTACTGTCAGCACCGATGTCTGGTGCTGGCTAAGGGGTTCTACCTGGTCGGTCCCCAGCCGGGGGGTTTACCCTCCTCTGCCTTATTCCTACGTGCCGAGATGGAGTTAATTGAATTAGCGCATTAAACACGCTGACCCCCTGCGATTTTCAGACCACTAGAGGCAGGTTTATAATAAAATGAATAAGTACCCTGTTACAAGCCGAAATAGAAATATAATTTAATAATCATTTTACACAAAAATATAAATACTATCTCGTTTAACTGGATTTTGAGGTTGGCCGCAACAACTGTCTCCGAAGGGTGAAAACACAAAACGATTGTTATAACACTCACGATACCCTGACCGCCTATGTATCTAACTTTGAAAAAGCCCAGGTTCCAGTTGTTTGCTGGATTTTTCACCTAATTATATTTTACTGCATCAGCTGTTGACATCAGGAAACCTCTGTTATCCTAGGGAGTGGGATGCGCGAGTGGCCATTTTAAACTCCCATGGGCAAAATCTTCAGCAGCTGAACATCTCCAGAATTTCAGCTCCAGAAAAAAATGTAACCGTATCCCAAGCGGTCGGGAAATGCCCCTATATGAAACGCAGCTAAAAGTCATTTTTTTTTGAATTGGAGAAGACGAAAGGGGGTCTTCTCGTTTATTTTAAGGGGGTATGGGACCACAGCTAATTTCCACTTACGCGCAGAGCAGTTGGGCATATTTTATGGCGCGGCCTTCGCAGTCCCGAACCCCCACAGCGATGGCGGGTGAGGACAGCTGTCAACAGGACCTGGAGCGGCCATAGGGACAGAGCCAGCGTCTCCGTTATCTGAATGCTGGCAAGGCGCCACGAAGACCAGACCCCAAAACGGCCGCTAAACAGTCCGCGTTCCTTCACTGCGGTAAACAGAAAAGATAACAAATGAAAACAAAACATGTCACGTGTGAAGAGACCAGAGGCTCAGCACCGGACAGAGAACGTTCAGACACCGGGACAGAGAGGTCAGCCACCGCGACAGAGAGGTCCAACGGCCCAACGCGGGGACAGAGGGAGGTCAGCACGGCGAGAGGTCAAACACAGGGACGCGAGAGATGCAAAAACCCACCGCAGACAGATAGATCAAAAAACATCCGGACAGAGAGATCAACACCAGACGGAGCGAGATCAACACCAGACAGAAGATCAACCCGAACAGAGAGTGCCTCGCTCTGCGGACGAGAGAGTCAACAACCAGAGAAAAGAAGGGCACAGAGCGTGCGATCAACAGCCAACAGAGAAGGATGTAGAACACCAGAGAGGGAGGGGAACAGAGCGTCCAAACCAGAACAGCGAGGGTCAGCAGTCGGACAGAGGTCAGACAGACAGAGATCACACGAGGCACAGAAGGAACAGAAGCACAAACAGGCAGGGAGTGTTCAAAACACCAGACAGGAGCAGCTCAACACCGAAAGAAGGGGTGAACACCTAGACAGAGAGGTGAAACACCAGACAAGAGGGGATGAGAACACAGGGGACAGAGAGGCCGCAAAAAACGCGGCACGATAGAGAGTCAACATTGGCGAGGAGTGGGAAGCAGAGTCTCAGCACGACTGGAACAGGAGAGCCCGTCAGCTCAGACAGAGAGGGACCACCAGGAGCCGCAGCACCTAGACCAGAGAGGTCCGCACTGGACAGGAAAGAGGTTGAGCGTACCACAGGACAGGAGAGACTGCGGCCCACCGGTGTGACCTGCTTGCACCAGCTCATAACCCTTCACGACCACAGAGAGCAGTTAACTGTACCTGGAAATTTATTTGCGTTGGATGGACAGCCGAAAATAACAAAAAATTGGAATTCGAGTGTCCAAGTTTATTTCCGGACTTAAAAATAACTGTATATAACAACAGCCACAACCGACAGAACACCAGACAACAACACAAGACTAACAGACACTAGACAGACAGCTAAGACAGCAGAGGAAAGGACACACTATCAGGGCAACAGACACAGATCGGCACGACAACACAGAAACACAACAGCACAGCACGGACCACGACAGGACAGAACAGCACTGGAACACCACAGGACAGGGAACAGATAAGGACACAACCAGACAGAAACTCAGCGCAACCAGAGATGCCGACAGCAGACAGAAGACACGATAAGACAAGACAGACACACAGGGCAACAGGACAGACAGGAAAGACCCCACAGAAGCTACACACACGGGGAAGGGGGACCACACACAGGGGGAGGGACCAGACGAGGAAAGCACAGAACACCGACAACACACACCACACGACAGACAGCAGACACACAGGGACCAGACCACACCACACACACCACAGACACGAAGGACACGACAGACACAACACAAAGCGAGACAGACAAGGAAACACAGACGAAACACACACAACAGCACAGAAACAGGGCACAGGAACAACACACCCACAGACAGGCCAAGAAGACAAGACACACCCACACACACAGCAGGACAGAAAAAGACACAGGAACAAGACACCACACCACCACACAGAAAAGACCAGGAAAGACACACACCAGACACACACCACACAGGGACACACACACACACCACATCACACTGACAGAACACACACAAACAGACGACAGACAGAGACAAGACACACAGGAGACAAGACAACACAGGGACACACAGAACAGACAGGGGACACCAACAAAACACACGAGACAGACAACACACCACAGACAGGACACACACAGGGAACAGACACACACAGACAGAACAACACGTACAGACGAGGACACAGACACCACAGACACAGACAGACACAGGACAGACAGCGAGGACAGACACAACAAGAACACACACAAGGAACAGACACACAGACAGACAGACACACACACAGCGAGACACACGAGAACCACAGACGAGACAACACAAGACACAGAACCAAAGACACACAGCACACACGCACACACAGACAGAACAGACAGACACACAGACACAGAACACACAGACGGACACAGGACATGAACAGGACAACACAGACAGACACACAGACATGACACACAGAAGATCACACCACAGCCACACAAACACACAGACAGGACACAACACAGAACACACAGAAGCAGACACAACAAAGGGACCACAAGACACACAGAAACAGACGGCACAGACACACACCACAGACCACAAACACACAGAGTCCACGCTAGCGGTCTGCCATGTGAGTTGTCTCAGAAGCCAGCCGTAGTTAAATGAGCAGTAATAACTGAAAATGCCACCAGCAACCGCCATAGTTGCGCTTCCGATGGAAGTTTATTACTGCGGAACGAGAGTGAACAGGGGAGGCGCGCCTTGCCGGGGGAACCCGTCCGTGTGCGGTCATCCTCACACGGGCACTATGTGATGTATCTTGGGCCCACAGGACTCTAGTTGCCGAAGCTGATACTTCCAGAGTGGTTTACAGCGCTTCTTTTGCATGTCACAGCCACAGTACGAGATCCGGCCGCCATCTGAGGCAGCAACTCCGCCAACAGAGAGGAGGAAGAAGGAAAGAGAACAGCCCATCAAACTGCCAATTCCCACAACAAAGGGTCAGCAGGATAAGAGAAAAAACAAGACTCAACTGGCTGAGACACAGCGACGCCTCTGTAATATTAACTCTTCTCCACTGCCAGGAAGCGGGCCCTATGGAAGTTTAACCATAGCTGCCAACAATGGCGACTACCGGTTCCCCAGTTTGTAATGATTCCGCCGTCCAGTTATTTTGTTCCATCCCTTTACCCATTTTACCAATAGCCTGCGTCCATTACAAGATAGCCAGACAAGAAATAACCAATATTCAAACCAAAGTTATTTTACCGTATTAACAAGCCATCAGGTACTGGCAGAAAAACACAAACGCATAAATAGAGGGACGGTGATTCCAAGGTGGCTGAGAGTGGGAGGGGCTGAGATACCAGCAAATAGCCGCGGAAATAACCAAACCAGGACTGGCTCATTCCTCACAAGGCGGTGTTAGCGTATGAAGGCCGCGCATTTGGGACACATTTTATTACTTAGTGACCGTTTACTTGCCACCGATTGGCAGCGAGCCCTCTACAAGTTGGGACTTGAACAATCATACATTGCATCTTGGATGGTATGTGCCCACAGTCTGATCAAGTTTCACAAGGCAGAGGGAACATTTAAAAGCCCGACTGGCCACAAAGCGGCTACAGGACCACGCGCACCACACTGCTTCTTCTTGATGAGAATCGCCTGGCCGAAGAAACAAGAAAGACAAAGCGGTGAAGACAAGAGCGGAAAAACACAAACGCTCAGCCCATAATAGCGACCCGGATTATTTATTACCCCAAAAGTATATTCTTCATTCCACGGGGAAGGAGGACGTTTTCTCCCACGAATTTTAGAGTCCAAGGCGGCATGTTCCCTAGCGCATGTCCATCGCGGGAACTCTCGACTGGGACGTTTATCATGGCCAAAATAGCCATTAACCACAAAGGCCGTATCTACTGTAGGGCCTCTCCTTGCTGTTGTTACTTGGTAAAACCGCAAGAAGCCGCGCGAGATGTTTCTTAAGAACAAGACAATGCATTTCTGACAAGCGCTACCAGGTCGAACGGGCCAAGCAGGGGCAGGGATAGTGCTCCAGCATCGGAGGAGAACTTTGTTTATCACCCCAAGAAATCACAGAACAAATGGCCTTCTTGCCTAGTGCCAAGGTCCCTCAGCTGAGCACAGTGGGAGTACAGGCAGGATATGAAGGCTACCGTCCATAAAGGCGTAGAACAAACAACCCCACCCCTGCCTCTACACCCCAATCTATTCCCCCTTTAAAAATCCACATAGCTAGCACCTGCAGGTTCAGCTTAGCGGCAGGTCTCAGCTGAGAATTGTTATCGCAAGCTGCTAAAAGGCCTCCAGCATCTAAGTGTTATCCATATAACATAATACATCCCGGCACTCGCCCATAAAATTCCACAGGCTCATGAAGCGAGCCCCCCAAACCCCTCATGGCTAGTAATTCCCGCTGTTAACGACGGAATAGCCTATTTTGAGAAATTTGGCTTCAAAAGGAAATTGCTAGAAATAAGCTACCAAAAGCGCGGTTTGAATTTGAGGATATCATTAGTAGGCTCGCAAGAACAGTTTCAAACGGAATTCGAGCGAATGACTTATAAAAGATGACATGCCCACCAAAATTCCGCATCGGAAAAAATAGACTCTAGTGTAAAGATTTACAAGTGGTAATCTCGCACTGCCCTCGACCAACACTGAAGGGGAACGTAAGGAAACCACCAAGTCTTGACCGTCTACATGCCTGTGCCTCTCTTAAGCCGCCCGTACCAGTACTGACGAACTCCTAGCTCTTTCACTGGCGTATGATAGCAATCAGCTGAGGAATGGCTCAGACAGCAGCAATCCTCCGATTCCTTTGTTGGGAAATACCCTAGAATACAAAGCGGGAAGCTTGGATAACTCTTTCCAGACAGAGTTCACAACCGCAGACATACAGAGGTCGGTTCACATACCCAAGGGGGATAGGTACCATTACCGAAAGCTTTGCCTCAGGGGTAACGTATAACTACACCAAGGAAAACACGTACACAAAAACAGCAGAACAATCCGATACGAAATTACACGCACCATGAGTGTAAAGGTGTAAGCAGTACACGAGTCTCGCAAGCACAGCTGACACAACGAGTTACAAGCGACAGCGCTCGAAGAGCAAAACGGCTCTACTCTACCATATGTTTCCCTCATACCCACCGAGCCCAGGGTAGCTACCGTATTGTAACCTTACCGCCCGGGTAATGGGCAGGATCCACAATCCCAGAGATGGTAGGCGAAAGCATCGCATACACGCCAAGAGGTATACGCTTAACTAGCACGCCCCAAGTGGGGTAAACGTCAACACCCGATACTGTAAACCGGCATAACATAACGCAGAGAGGAAACTATAAACCCATAGGCCCGAACAAGAGGAAACCGGGTTTATACAGTCAACAGCTCCAAAGAGAGGTAAATACCGGGTATAACCACAATCTACACGCCCAGAAGAGGCTAACACCGGTATACACATTACACGCCCAAGAGAGGTTAATTTACACGGGAATACACATACCACGCCCCAGAGAGAGTAATACCGGTATAGTACACAACACGCCCAGAGCCAGGTAATACGACCTGTATACACATTACACACGCCCCAGAGAGTATAGTACACAGTCAGAGTCTACCGGTATAACACATACACGCCCAGAGAGCAACGAGTAACAACTGGTATTACACACTACACGCCCCAGAGAGATAGTACACAAACCAGGGGTCGGTAAAGTACAACGGGTATACACATACACGCCCCAGAGGATGTAAGACCGGATATACAACATACACGCCCAGAGGGTAACGAACCAACGCCAGGTAATACGACACATACCGCCCAGAGAGGATTAACCGGTATACACATACACGCCAGAGAGTCGGTAAAAACACCGGTATACACATACCACGCCCCCATGAGAGGTTAATTAGACGCGTAGATATACACAACACGCCCAGACGAAGGGTAATACCGTATACACTACACGCCCCTGGAGAACAGACATAACGCAAGAGGTAATACGCGTATTACAACCAACAACCGCCCAGAGAGGTAAATACCGGATACACATTCACGCGCCCAGCAGCAGGTAAATACCGCGTAAATAACGTACACGGACCAAGAGGATGATCAATCCGTATCACATACACGCCCAGAGAAGGGGTAACTTATACCATATACACGCAAATGGTACACGAGACCACGCCAGCAGAGGTAATACCGGTTATAACACATACACGCACCAGAGAGGTAAGAGCTATACCGGAGTCTACACATACACGCCCAGGCAGGGTAATACCGGTATACACATTACACGCCCAGAGAGTGCACGCATTATAGCCAGGGGCTAATACCGAACAACACGAAGCCCAGAAGAGGTACACGCGGATAAACATAACGCCAGAGAGTAAGACGGTATACAATACAGCCCAGAGAGGTTCTATCACGACGTAATACACATATACACGCCAAAGACATACAGGTCGCAGGTTGGAATGGGACGGTATTACAAAAAACTACAGGGCTGTCCAGCGCGTAGTTTATGTGGAGTTAGGCAACACAACACACGCCCCGCGAGACGGCGTAGATAACCGGTATACAACATACAGCGCCCAGAGACGTCGGTAATAGGCCTATACACTACACGCCCCAGAGGAACGCGCTAGTAAACCGGTTACACTACACGCCCAGGAACGAGTAATACGCTATACACATACACACCGCAAGAGTATACAGGTACCATACACGCCAGAGAGTACATACGGTAACACATACACGCCCCAGAGACGGGTGGATAATACGGGTATACCACTATACACGCCAGCAAGAGAGGAATACCGCGTATAAAATCACACACGCCAGAGTAGGGTAATTACGGTATACAATTTAACACCCCAGATGACAGGTATTACCGGATTAAATACAGCCATCGGTAATCCGGACAACACGATACACGCCCTAGAGAGTGGAACTCCTAAGGCTCTATTACCAGCATACGCCCAGACACGGAACCCCGGTACAAGCATAAGCCAGGAGGCTAATTACCGGTATACCAATACACGACCAGAGATGGGTTATACCCGGTATCACACACTACACGACCAGAGAGCGGGGTAATTACGACGTTATAACACAGAAAACGACCCAAGAGGAGGCTTAATACGCCGTCATACACGATACACGCCCGAAGGGAATGCGTAATAACCGTATACCACATACACGCCAGAGGAAGAGTAATACCGGTATACAAATGACAGCCCCCGCCAGAGAGTGGAAATTACCGGTAGACACTAACACACACACCAGGAGGGTATATCCGCGTATACCACAACACGCCAGAGAAGGGGTAATACGATTTACCCACACACCGCAGATGAGGTAATATACCGGCATTACACAACACGCCCCAGAGAGGGAATACCGGTATACACTTAAACACGCCCCAGAGAGGTAATACCGGTATCAACACCACAAACCCCAGAAGACGTAATACCGGTACTACAATACCACGCCCAGAGCTAGGAGGTATATACCGAGTATACACATACACGCCCCAGAGAGTTAATACGGTATACAACAGACACACCCGAGAGGTATAATGACGGTATACAACATACAACGCCAGAGGAAGGTAATAACGGTATACACATACAACTCCCCAAGCTGGAGGTGTTATACCGGAATACAAATACACGCCAAGAGAGGTAATTACCGTGTATACACATACACTCCCAGAGACCGGTGGTAATTACCCGAGCGATACAACATACCCACGCGCCCAAGAGGCAGGGTATATACCGGGATACACATACAGTCACCCAAAGAGCAGGTAATACCGCGGTATACACATGACAGGCCCACGCCAGAGCGTAATTACCGAGTATACACATTCACACCGCCCCAGAGAGTAGTAATACCGGGCTAACACTTTGACACCGACCCAGAGCGAGACAGAGTAACCGCGTTATACCAACAGAACACGCCGCAGCACGGTAATACCGGCATACAATACACGATCAGGGTTAATACAGTTACACCCCACAAGCTCCAGAGAGGTATAATACGGTATACACATACACATCCAGAGAAGGTAATACCGGGATTATAAACATTACATCCCCAGAAGAGGTAAATACCGCGATATACACATACACGCCCAGAGGACGCGTTAATAACCGCAGTATTCAGCCCCGAATACTCGAACATTACACGCCCAGAGACAGCTAATACGGTTATAAACAGCACATAGCCCTCGAGACGGCTAAATCACCGGTATTACACCATACACGCCCCCCGAGAGGTATACGGTATCATACACGCCAGGAAAAAACCGGTATTACACATACACGGCCCAGACGAGCGTGGTAAACGGGATACGTTAAACCATCTCACCTACTATTCGCGCAGTTAGCCATCTGAGAGGTAATACCGGTACTGCACGACACATGCCCAAAGAGAGCGTTAATACCGGATACACATACAGGCCCAGAGAGGTAATACCGGTTATACATCTAGACATATACACGCCAGAGCAGGTAACTACCCGTTATACACATACCCGCCAGAGGAGGGAATACCGGTATCACCCATACACACCCAGAGAGGTAATTACCGGTATACAAATAGACACGCCAGAGAGGGTAATACCGGGTTTACCAACACTGCGCCAGAGAGGTAACACCGGTATACCAATACACGCCCAGAGAGGTAATACAGTATACACATACAGCCCAGAGAGGTAATACCGGTATACACATACAAACCCTGAGAGGTAATACCGGTATAACACATACACGCCCAGAGAGGTAATACAGGTATACACATACAACACCAGAGAGGGTATACGTATACAGAACACGTCCAGAGAGGTAATACCGGTATACACATACCGTCCAGAGAGGTATACGGGATAACACACACGCACAGAGAGGTAATACCGGTTAAACATACACGCCCAGAGAGGAAATACGGTATACACATACACGCCCTGAGAGGTAATACCGGTATACAACATACACGCCAGAGAGATAATCAGGTATACACATACATGTCCAGAGACGTAATACCAGTATACACATACATGTCCAGTATTATCTCATTTTCACTGGACAGAGTGTCCAAATACAGGACAGTCCAGTTCAATACTGGACACCTGGCACCCCTGGCAATCCAGCCTAGCTAATAGGGGTAAATAAAATGACGATTAAAACGTCTTGAGACGCAGATTCTGTACCGCCAATACAGCGAAACGTAACAAGATGTTATCCAGTTAATAAGTGAACATTAAGAACAAATCTAATGAAATGAGCTGGGTGTATTACCAGCAAGAAATATGTGTAATCCTATGTAGCCTGTAATCAGCTGCTAATTACAGGGCTGGTTCTCGGAAAGCATCTGAAGCTGTTGAAGCGCCTCCCCGCGCTGATTCCACGGCAAACACCGGGCTTTTTATTCACACAAATATATGCAAGAATACGACATTACATTGTCTTGTGTCGTCCACCATGTACTCAGCGCTCTATAGTACCAGGAAACAAACTTATGTAAGATAGAGGGAAATAAAGCGTGCCCAGCATAATAATAACGGCAGATAAAGGTTGTAGGATTGCAGGCACTGGTCGGAAGAGCTTACATGATAAAGCAAAGACGTGTTTAGTTAGAGAGTCCTGGAAACACGTTATTTAAAAAATAAAAAATAAAGTATTTTAAATATGTTTGAAGCAGGGGGTCTCCGGAGCGGAAAACGCGTAATTGCCAGCTCTGGGACCCCCGACCCGAGATACTAACTCCGTAGGGGGTGCCGGTAGCAGCCAGATTGGTCTATTTGGGGGCTTATCGAAATGGCGGTTTTAAAGCACAGTGCATCCTGCGGGCCAATAAGAAGCCATGAAAAACTGCAATGGCGTTGCAACCACACTTAACACATCATATACACACGTGAAGGAGAGACCTGGAGGTTTGTAAGCTCTGTACTTTTTAATTTTATAATAAATATACAATACAGACCGGCGCCACTATATTTATAGTCCCAATGGTAGAAATAGAATGTCCAATATGGAGAATGTTCTCACACGGAGGGTAGCTGCAAATGTAGTTTTCCTGCTGTAACTTCACAGTGTGGGACTCCATCAACATATGCAGAGAGAAGAGAAACAGGAAAACACATCATAGTGCAGATATGCAATGTATATCATACAAGACTAACACTACATATAACAGAAACATAAAACGGATAAGGCTGACTGATAATATTAATAGATTTATTAAACACTTCCGGTTTCAGAACTGAGGAGACCCCTGGATGTCAAGTGTTCGACGGAGCAGCTGCAAGCCGGTCATAACCCTACCCGAAACCCCGTCATGTCTGTGGCAGTGCTGCAAGTAGATTCGGGTATCACGGATCCACTCGTGCTCTCACGCCTGCTGCATTATTTATTGTGTTAATAAATCTATTAATATATCAGTCAGCCTTATCGTTTTATGTTATCTGTTATATGTAGTTTAGTCTTGTATGATATATCATTGCATATCTGCACTATGATGTGTTTCCTTGTTTCTCTTCTCCTCTGCACTATGTTGATGGAGTCCACACTGTGAAGTTACCAGCAGGAAAACTACATTTGCAGCTACCCTCCGTGTGAGAACATTCCCAATTGGACATTCTATTTCTACCATTGGACTATGGCGCGGTCTGTATTGTATATTTCTGTTTTGTATTGCTAACTGGGTCTTGGAGTGTGTCACTGGCAGCCTAGTCAAATTATTATTTCATTTGTGTAAGGTCACAATATTACACTTACTATTGCACTATCACGTATATTCTTTTAGCGCTATATACACCCATTTTTTTTCTGTTCTAATTTTATAATGTCATCTTTGAAGAACTCGTCTGCGGTTCCCTAAAGCAGGGGTGCTCAACGCACAGTCCCGAAGATCTCCCCAACAGGTCAGGTTTAGGCATCCCTGCTTCAGACTTTGACTAGAGCCACTGATTGAGCCACCATGCGAAACAGGATAGCTTAAAACCTGACGTTGGTGGCCCTTGAGGACTGGTGTGCACACCCCTTATTTATTCATCAATTGTACAGTTAGGTCCGAAATAATTGGACACTGATACAGTTTTGTTATTTCGGCTTGTGTACCAAAAATAAATTCAATTTACAGTTAAATAATGAATATGGGCTACAGTGCAGTCTATCAGCTTTAATTTGAGGGTATTCCCATCCAAATTAGGAGGAAGGGTTTAGGAATTCCATCTCTTTAAATGTAGCCCCCTCTTTTTCAAGGGACCAAAGTAATGTGGACAACTGACTCAAAAGCTGTTTCATGGACAGGTGTGTGGCTATTCCTTCGTTATTTCATCATCAATTAAGCAGGTAAAAGGGTCTGGAGTTGATTCCAGGTGTGGCATCCGCATTTGAAGCTGTTGCTGTGAACCCACAACATGCGGTCAAAGGAGCTCTCAATGCAAGTGAAACAGGGCCATCTTAGGCTGCAAAAAACCCCAGAAATCCATCAAAGAGATAGCAGGAACATTAGGAGTGGCCAAATCAACAGTTTGGTACATTCAGAGAAAAAAAGACGCACTGGTGAGCTCTGCAACACAAAAAGACCGGGACGTCCAAGAAGACAACAGTGGTGGATGATGAGGATCTTTCCATGGTAAAGAAAAAACCCTTACAACATCCAGCCAAGTGAAGAACACTCCGGAGGTAGGCATAACATTATCCAAGTCTACATAAAGAGAAGACTTCTCGAGGAGCAAATACAGAGGTTCACCACAAGGTGCAAACCTTTCATAAGCATCAAGAATAGAAGGCCAGATTAGGACTTGCCAAACAATATCAAAAAAGCCAGCCAAGTTCTGGAACAGTATTCTTTGGACAGATTGAAAAAAGATCACTGTACCAGAAGATGCAGAATGAGGGAAAAAAAGTATGAGAGAAGGCTTGGAACGGATCATGATCCGAAGCATACCACATCATCTGTAAAACACAGTGGAGGCAGGATGTGAGGCATGGGCATGCATGTTTACAATGGCACTGGGTCACTAGTGTTTATGATGGTTGTGACAGAAGACAGAAGGCAGCCGGATGAATTCTGAAGTATATAGGGATATATGTCTGCCTCAGATTCAGCCAAATTCAGCTAAGTTGATTGGACGGCCCTTCACTTTACAGATGGACAATGACTTAAAACATACTGCGAAAGCAACCCAGGAGTTTTTAAGGCAAAGAAGTGGAATATCTGCAATGACCGAGTCAATTACCAGATCTCAAACCCGATCGAGCATTGCACTGCACTTGCTGAAGACAAAACTTAAGGCAGAAGAAAGAGACCCACGAACAAACACAACTGAAGACAGATGCAGTAAAGGCCTGGCAAAGCATCACAAAGGAGGAAAACCCAGCGTTTGGTGATGTCCATGCGTTCCAGACTTCAAGCAGTCATTGCCCTGCAAAGGATTCTCGACAAAGTATTAAAAATGAACATTTTATTTATGATTGTGTTAATATTGTTCCAATACATTTGAGCCCTGAAAATAAGGGAACTGTGTATGAAAATGTTGCAATTCTAAACGTTTCATACGATATTTTTGTTCAACCCTTGAATTAAAGCTGAAAGTCTGCACTTCTAATGCATCTCGGTTGTTTCATTTCAAATCCATGTGGTGGCGTACAGAGCCCAAATTATGAAATTGTGTCAGTGTCCAATTATTCCGACCTAATGTATATAAAACATGGTGCGCGGGGGAAACATTAGGCAGAGAATATAGACCAGGGCTCATAAAACTGGCGCCCACAAAGGGACGCGGTGGACCCTCGGACTCAGCTACGGTCGGACCCTCGGATCGCTTCCCAGGCAACTAGTAGAAATAGCGGGAGCTCGTTTCACACCGACAACTCATGCCAGTTAAAGTAATTGTAAATATATATTGGTACAGGCTTTTAAATGTATCTAAAATGATACAATGATGCATCATAAATTAGCGCGCGGCCCTTTCACCTCTAAATGTTTTCTGATATAGCCCTTTGAAGAACTGGATGCAGAAAGCCCTGTGTACACTGTCAGTGTATAAGTGCTGTGCTCCAAAGGGTGTATACTATAGAATAACAATATGTATAATCCCTTCCGACCCGAGCTCCACACTCTACTTTAAATATTAATGCACCAGGGGTAAAAAATAAAAAAATAAGTGCGTAACCCAAGTTTGCTGGTCTGCATGTGATTCTTCCACTTCAATGGACAGGGCCCCGCTGTGATTCGTCCCATCTCCCCCAAAATGTACAAAGAATAGTTCAATGACAGAAATTCTGTAGATTGGTAATTCGCACCCAGACAGGTGTATAGCAAAAACTTTAGGGAAGGTTCCCCAAAATGTTAGGGGAATAAAAAACATTTTAGCTGGCTTGGGGGGGGGGGGGGGGGGGAGGGGGTTGGAAACCCCCAATAGGAGACTTAAAAAAATTACTAAAATGGTCCTTTGAGTTTAAAACATCAGATAGGATTTGCACAACGCGAGGCTTTCCGGGTGTATAGAGAGATACAATAGAGAGGACGCACATTTCAGCTGCTCCAGTTATCATGAATCATATTCGACGTTGCTCATCTCATCTCTCACACCAGCGGACAGCTAATCCCAGAACAATTGGGTAACCACTCTCGACTGTAAGCCTGATGGACCATTTCCAAACTCAGACACCTGATTTGCTGTGGACCTATAACACCAAAGTGAATGAGGTTGGTGTGTCTAGGTGTTCCTGTACAAAAGGAACAGACACCTCAGTCTGCAGGGAACCGCACACTGTAATTTAACATCAATCTAACACAGATGGTTTGGTCTCCCTCTCCCTCTCCCTGCCCTTTCCAACTGCTGCGGTGCCGAACACGAGGATGCGAAAACAAACAGCTATCCTGCCTTCTGTGCTCATAAATACACAACTCAATCACCTACACAGCCCCGCTAGGAAACCCATTACAGGGTGACAAATAATGCAATCGGGACAGAAGGGAAATACATCACTTAAACTGTCCCGCTCATTTCTTTGTTCTCAGCGGCAGCCGGAAGAAAAACAAGTCAGTGATAAAGCAGAGCAAACATAATATCTATATATGATGCTCTAGGACAGATAATTATAGATCTATTATAGAAGTTAGTAATATATAATAGTATATATAGAGATTAGATTATAGATAATCAAATTATAGTTACTTGAGAGATAAGAGATGATACTCTTATTTTACTAATATATATATAGTTATATATAGATATATATATACTGTATATATATATATATATATATATATATATATAGGTATATAAAATATATATATATATATATTTATATATATATATATATATAACTTATTATACAAAGACATATATACTCATATTATTAAAAAGATATGTATATATCCTCACATTAACAAAGATATATATATATTATTAAATGTTCCTAAGTATATCCCGGGAAGCTTCATGATTTTTCCGACACATCAAGATTTTCCTCACGTAGATAGCTTTTCACAATTGTAGAATTTCACCGTTTGTGTGTGTAAAAAATCGTGTATAAATTCTCACAAAACTCTCTTTTGCCTCATTTATAGCATCTGAAAAGTGAAGGAAGGAATTTGGAGTGAATTTCATGCGCACAGCGACTCTTTCTGTGCGAGTTTTATTTGCCAAATGTTGCCATTTTGCCACTATCTGGGGGACTGCAAAGTAACATTTCTGCTTGTGCGTTCCAGCACTGTACCCCCTCTTCTCAAACAGCTTTATCCAGTAAAACATGTCATGCAAATAAATAGGTACTTAAGTAGGAAAAATATTTCGGCTTGGACTGGCAGTAAATTCCAACTATTATACCGCAGCATATTAAATCCCAAAGCACGTATCATTCAAAATAATGTACAGAAACTCATTTCCACCGTGTCTTTCGTGGAGCGATAAAGCTGCTAGTCCTGCGTATTACGCCCGTAATCAGCTGTCGGGTAATTATGGGTTTCACTGATATAGGTGAGAGATAAATAAATGGTTTCTGGTTCTTTTCCAGCTCAGCGAGATGACCCTCAGCATGTGAACGGCCATACAGAAAGATTGCGTTATACAGGTCAATACATTCTCACTGTCGTCCAGTACAAGACAATGCATCGGGGGTATCAACTCAAAGAAAGTCTGATGCCCTTCTCGGTCCCAAGCAGTGCCTGACGCACTCCGTCATTCTCTATCCAAGCAGTGCTGACGCATTGCGCCATTCTCTATCCAAGCAGTGCGGCACTGCGCCATTCTTATCCCAAGCAGTGCCTGCTGCACTGCGCCATTCTATCCCAAGCAGTGCCTGCTGCCACTGCGCCCATTCTTCTATCCAAGCAGTGCCTGCAGGACACTGCCGCCATTCTATCCCAAGCAGCTGCTGATGCACTGCGCATTCTCTATCAAGCAGTGTCTGCTGCACTGCGCCATTCTCTACCAAGCAGTGCCTGATGCACTGCCGCCATTCTCTATCAAGCAGGTCTCATGCACTGCCGCGTCTCTGTCACAAGCAGGCATGCTGCACTGGCTCCATTCTCGTGTCCAAGCAGTGGTCTGACGCACTGCACCATTCTCATCCAAGCAGTGTCTCAGCACTGCGCCATTCTCTATCCAAGCAGTGTCGGACGCACTGCGAAAATTTATGTCCCAAGCAGGTTGCATGCACTGCGCCATTCTCTATCCAAGCAGTGTCTGATGCACTGCGCCATTCTCTATCCAAGCAGTGTCTCATGCACTGCACCATTCTCTATCCCAAGCAGTGTCTCCATGCACTGGACGCCATTCTCTATCCAAGCAGTGTCTGACGCACGCCGCCTTCTCTGTCCCCAAGCAGTGTCTCATGCACTGCGCCATTCTCTGTCCAAGCAGGTCGACACTGCGCCATTCTGTCCCAAGCAGTGTCTGACGCACTGCGCCATTCTCTATACCAAGCAGTGTCTCATGCATGCCCATTCTCTATCCCAGCAGTTGTCTCAATGCACTGCGCCATTCTCTATCCCAAGCAGTGTCTGACGCACTGCGCCATTCTTCGTCCCAAGCAGTGTCTCATGCACTGCGCCATTTCCTATCCCAAGCAGTGCCTGACGTACTGCTCCATTCTTGTACAAGCAGTGTCTATGCACTGCTCCACTCTCGTCACAAAGAGTGTCTCATGCACTGCGCCATTCTCACCCCAGAGTGCTATGCCTGAGACCATTCTGTCTCCAAGCAGTGCTGCTGCACTGCGCCATTCTTTCCCACAGTGCTGATGCACGCCCATTCTCATCAAGCAGTGGCTGATGCACTGCGCCATTCTCATCCCAAGCAGTGTCTCGGCCCTGCGCATTCTCTATCCAAGCAGTGCCGACGCACGGCGCCATTCTCTGTCCCAAAGCAGTGCTGACGCATGCCACCTTCTCTGTCCCAAGCAGTGCTATCATGCACTGTCCATTTCTAATCCCAGCAGTGCCTGACGCCACTGCGCCATTCTCTGTCCCAAGCAGTGTCTGATGCACGCGCCATTCTATGTCCCAAGCAGTGGTCGCATGCACTGCGCCATTCTCTATCCCAAGCAGTGCCTTGACGCACTGCGCCATTTCTATCCAAGGCAGTGCCTGACGCACTGCGCCATTCCCATCCCAAGCAGTTGCCTGACAACACTGCGCCATTCTCTGTCCCAAGCAGTGTCTGATGCATGCGCATACTCTGCCCAAGCAGTGTCTCATGCACTGCGCCATTCTCATCCCAAGCGTGGCCTGACGCATGCGCCATTCTCTTTCCCAAGCAGTGCCTGATCGCACTGCGCCATTCTCTTGTCCCAAGCAGGGTCTGATGCACTGCACACATTTCTGTTCCCAAGCAATGTCATGCATGCGCCATTCTCTATCCAAGCAGTGCCTGACGCAACTGCCGCCATTCTCTGTCCCAAGCAGTGTTGACGCACTGCGCCATTCTCTATCCCAAGCAGTGCTGACGACTGCGCCATTCTCTGTCCCAAGCAGTGTGAGCACTGCGCAATTCTCTGTCCCAAGCAGTGTCTCATGCACTGCGCCATTCTCCAGTCCAAGCAGTGCCTGAGCACTGCGCCTTCTCTATCCCAAAGCAGTGCACTGCAGCACTGCCGCCATTCTCTATCCCAAGCAGTGCCTGCACAGCACTGCCCATTCTCTTCCATCCCAAGCAGTGGCCTGATGCACTGCGCCATTCTCTATCCCAAGCAGTGTCGACTGCACTGCGCCATTCTCTATCCAAGCAGTGCCTGATGCACTGCGCTTTCTCTTCCAAGCAGTTCTATCACTGCGCCATTCATCCAAGCAGGTCTGATGCACTGCGACATTCTCTATCCCAAGCGTGCCTGGATGCACGCGCCATCTCTATCCCAAGCAGTGCCTGGATGCACTGCCTTCCATCAGAGTGCTGATGCACTGCGCCATTCCTGTCCACGCAGTCGCTGGCACTGCGCCATCTATCCCAAGCAGTGCCTGATGCACTGCGCCATCTCTACCCAAGCAGTGTCTGCATGCCACTGCACCATTCTCTGTCCCAAGCAGTGCTGAGCACTGCGCCATTCCTTCCCAAGCAGTGCCTGAGGCACTGCGCCACCATTTCTATCCCAAGCATGTTGTAATCATGCACTGCACCGCCATTCTCCTTCCCAAGCAGGCCTGCTGAGCACTGCGCCCATTTCCTGTCCAAAGCAGTGCCTGACGACATGCGCCATTCTCATCCAAGACAGTGTCTCATGCACGCGCCATTCTCTTATCCCAAGCAGTGCCTGACGTGACGCACTGCGCCATTCTCATCCCAAGCAGTGCGCTGACGCACTGCCGCCATTCTCTATCCCAAGCAGTGCTGCTGCACTGCGCCATTTCCTCTATCCCAAGCAGAGTGACACGCAACTGCGCCATTCTCTATCCCAAGCAGTGCCTGACGCACGCGCCATTCTCTATCCCAAGCAGTGTCTGTTGCACTGCGCCCATTCCTCTTCCCAGAGCAGAGTCTGACGCACTGCACCATCCTCTATCCCAAGCAGTGTACTGACTGAACTGCGGGCCATTCTCTGTCCCAAGCAGTGTATGCTGCACTGCCACCATCTCTATCCCAAGCAGTGTCTGCTGCACTGCGCCCATTCTCTGTCCAAGCAGTGTCTGCTGCACTGCGCCATTCTCTGTTCCCAAGCAGTTGCCTGACGCAATGCGCCATCTCTGTCCCAAGCAGTGATGACTCTGACGCACTGCGCCATTCTCTATCCCAAGCAGTGTCTCATGCACTGCGCCATTCTCTATCCCAAGCAGTGTCTCATGCACTGCGCCATTCTCTGTCCCAAGCAGTGCCTGCAGCACTGCGCCATTCTCTATCCCAAGCAGTGTCTGCTGCACTGCGCCATCACTATCCTTGACACTGCACACCAAGTCCACGGCCCTCAGACAGCTCCAAGCAGCGTGACCGCGTCAATGTGTCACAACGCCCCAGGTGAGGCGTTCCGTGCTGGGTAGCCTGTATACCAGCGAGTTAAAGGCGCTATATCCACTACGTGGAACAGGCAGAAGCCACTAGTTGCCAGATCGGGGCGAGAGCCCGTTGGAATCCCCACTCCTACCGCCGGCACGGAAGGGGCCCCTGGACACATGCCGCACTACAGGCGAGGATCCGTTTGTTGTCAGCAGCCACCACAGTTCCCTTGTGTCCCATTTTGAAGTGTTACTTAGTTTTTATATCTACGCCCGTGTGCCTTATGCTGCTGTTTTGACATCTCTATGTACTAGAGGTATATCTCTCAATCTAGTCTTTTGGGTATGTATAGAACTATATACATGAGACAAGGATGTCCGTGTTAGTTAACTCTTTGCTTCCTAACGTATATATTCTCCCAGCGAGATACACAGCTGATGCAGGGCTAATTAGCACCGGTTCGCGGAGTTTTTCATTGTATATGTCGGGTTTTGAAGTCACCTCCCCCACGCCAAGACGAAGCGCGGTTACAGCGTGAAACGCGTAGAGGAGGAGGTGGGGGTGTAGCCTGCTGTTTCAGTGTGTGCAATCATTCCAATAAAGCCTTTTTTGTATTATCATGGGATCCGAAGTGACGTTTGACGGATTGCTGTGGCGCCGGACTCGTCCATCTATACCTGCATATTTCCACTTTGGGACGCACGCTTCGGGAACAGGAGCCAAGGAGAGTTGGGATCCAGGACGGAAGAGCTGACAGGGGTAAGCACTGTGCCCCTGAGCCCCGACTTCAATCGTGGTCCCCGTATACCCTCTGTTTGCTGTTCCCTTCTGTCAGTACACTGACACCTCTCGGTGTCAGTACATTCAGCTATACGCCTGAGCGCACGACAGAATTACATTTTCTCGAGAAACCACTAGTTGCCCGATTGGGGTGAGAGCCCGTTGGAATCCCCAATACTACCGCCGGCACGGAAGGGACCCCTGGACACAGCAGCTGCATGCCGCACTACAGATGAGTATCCGTTTGTTGACAGCAGCCACCACAGTTCCCGTGTGCACTAACTAGCTGATCCGTCCCTCTGCTGTTTGCAGATTGTCTCCAGTGAGGGTTTTTACCAATTTGAAGTGAGTGCATGTCCTGTATTACTCTAGCTTGTAATAACGATTCTACTTTTTATACACTATTATGCTATGTACAGCTGCGCCAGCCTTTATTCTAAAGCGGCCGAAGCCGAGCCGCTCTGATAACCGCGGCCAGACGCGCTCTGTTTTCTTTTTTTCCCGTGCGGTTTTCGCTATCTTAGCGGTCGTTTTTTTAGCGTTGCAATACCGTCTAGAAACTCAGGCGGGCGATCGCGAGCTGTTGTCTTAAAAGTCTAATAGAAATTCAACCTACAGTACAGCCGCACATTTCTGCGAGTCTGTGTGTGCGCGCGCAGTAACTGTAAATTTGAAGATTTATATTTGAAGCAGAGATTAATTAACGCTCCGAGTTCATACTCTGAGTTCATACTGTATTCAGTAGTATGAGGCTCCTTAGGGAAAAGAAGTACAGTATTACAAAAATATAACGTCGCGTCTCCTTCCGAATCTAAAATGATCACATTTCTATATGTATTATTTATTAATCAATACTTTTGCTAGGCTTGCTCTTCTTTTCATACTGAGTTTATTTTATGCGCATGCGTGTATGTCTCATTGGAACATTGTTGAAACGCATAGGCGTGTTACAGTTTCACATTTCTGCGCATTAAACATTATGATGACCTGTTGAAAATATTTCTTTGAACTGATAATCCAGCATACAGCGCTCTCCCCGGCACCCACACCTGCTTTAATCTGTATTTCTGTCTTTGAGAGTAAATTTGTCTTTGCATTATATACGGTATGTCCTCTCTGTGTTTATGTAACCATCTCAAAGTACCGCAGAAAACAAAGTATCAACAATTGCTTATCATGCATCCTTGTGAGGGCATATGCAGCTATTTTTTACATTATTTGGATATTAGACATATTTGTACTATTGTGTTGTCCCCTTTCTTTTCTTTTATACACCCTGGGAGAATTTGCTCCTCTTGTGCTTTTCCTTTAACAGAATTCACCCAGCACTTTATTTATTAAAATTAGGTGCATCTCAAACATTTCCCACCGCTGAGGCTGCTGGGTGTGCGCAGGAAATGAATCCATGTGAACATGCTGCGTTCTCCTGTACTCTGAATCCTAGTAAATTTGCCGTAACTAATTGTATATATAGCAGCTGGTAGCGTGGACAGAATGATGTGTCTGCTTACTTTTCTGATATAAAATTGATGTTCACGTGCTGCTTGTTATACAGAAAGTGACAGCACTGAAGGACTTTTTGGGTCATTTATAAGGATTATTCTGCCAACAGAACTGAAGCCCTAAAAATATACCAGATTTATCGCAGCAATAAACGCCTATTTCTTCCTGTGGGGCCTTTTCTCTGATATGGTGGAGGTTTTTTGCTCCGTGTTTGCTGCCAGGAGGTTTACGCAGCTTCAATTCCACGGAAAGCATAAAAAGGATATATTATCTAAAGGCCACTAACAGGTTAATGTTCAAACAATTTAAATGCGCGCAAGAAAAATAAAACGCAGCGACATTCGTACTCGATATCCAACATCATCTCGTGAAACGTGACTGAGAAAATGTGATCATGGCGGGAAATATAACAAGAGGGCGTGGCCCAGGAACAAAGGCACCGTCTTTGAAGTGGGACCATCTGGTTCAAGATGTAGTGTCCGTGACCCAGTCAATATATCTCTTTGCCGTTCGGACACGGAGCTGCATGGTGCAGGGAGTAACCTTATGCTACTGTGTAGGGTAACCATAAGGGGATTATTACCCTACACGGGTTAGGGCATAAACCTCTTCCAAAGAATGCTGTTCCCTTTGGATAACCTGAAACCAGACACGGTACCACTGCTTTATTTTGCTGGCGGTGTCTCCCTGTGCCTGGCAGCACCTCTGCCCCGGCTCACATCCACACGCTCGGAGGGATATTTTATTGCTGCGAGTACCATGGAACTGAAAACCGCTACATTGTAAAGATTGAGACGCTGCCAAGGAGATCATTCCTGGGTTAAATCTCTGCGCCCCGCAGCCAGGAGAAGCTTTTCAGCTCCAACTATGGGCAAATAATGCTACAGCATGTGCCAGGAACTGAGACGGGAGCAGGGGAAGGGTAAGGGGTCACTGAAGTGGCGTGTGTGGCATCTTCCAAGTGACTTCTCCATGTGCACGTATGTATAAATATAAATACACAGACAAATGAGATCAATGCTGCACACCTCAAAATATGAACAAAAGGTGATACAGTTACCGGTGCTCCAGTGCTTGAACGAAAGCCTGTAATCTGTCCTGGGGAGATGATAAAAGGAACACAGAGCACAACGGATTTAGAATATCCAAACTCATTTATTGAGCAATAATAAATGAGTTTGGATATTCTAAACATAAATACAACCTCACCAGCGAACAGAGCAGAATTCTGCAAAACCGAAACACTAAGAATATCCAACATTCTGCCTCGTTATTTCCTGTACGGGCAGCACAAAGAGGAAAGGACAGACTCCCTGCGGAAAGCCTGACTGCAAAGCGATGAAGGGTGCTGCTGATAAAGAGGTTATTAACTATGTTTAGATTTTGTTGATCCCCAAAAATCTCCCCACAACATTTTGGGGATCATTATAGTGAAGCAAAGAAAATGTGCATTGACTTGTTTTTTTTTTTTGCTTGCGTGAATGTAAGAAGAAGCTCGTTAATGAAGTTTCACCTGACGCCGCTCATTAGCATATTTTTTTTTTTATGCTACGAAAAGGAAAAAAATGATAGAATAGAATATGGAGAGATCTTATCTTCCAGACACACAAACCAGTCACATTTGGGGATTCTGGGCCAAAATATGGTATTTTAATTGACAAATCCTGACCAATGAGTGGGACTGAACTGAAGTCAACAATAATATTCATGAGACACTGACCCCGGGTCTGAGGATGGGGGGGAAGGCGGGGGGGGGGGGGGCGTACAGACTTTGTTTCTAAGTCCTGTGACATAGTAAGTCCAAGCTCGCTGAGGCAGGCTGAGCCGTGCTGAGCAGATGCACTAACCCCCTGCATCTGTCATCAGCGCGGCTATAGTTTCCCCTTCCGCATGCGTGCGGATGCGTGCGGAGGCTCACAAACTTTGCCGAGACAGGCAAGTTTCAAATTTGCCGCTCGGGGAAGCGATGTGAGCGGTCAAGTGACCGCTCACATCCAATGGGAGTGAGGGACTAGCCCCGCCTCCCACTCCGCCTCCTGACACGCCTCCGCCCGCCTCCCCCCCGCCCCCAGAGCGCGCTCACTGCCTCGCCTGCAAGGACAGGAAAAATCTCAATTTTCAGCAGGCGAGGCAGAGCAGGAGCGCGGCTCAGCGCGGCTCAGCGCGGCTGAACCCTCTATGTCCCAGGCCTTAAAGAGGCAATCCAAGCCGTTTATTGCTCTTTCATTTTTTAATACAGGATTGAAGCAGGAAAGAAGGGCAGAGGTCCCCAATAATGGGGCCATCGCTCACACAAGGTAGAGAGGGGGGATGGGGGGGGGGGCCGGCGGACAAGATGGAAAGGGAGGGGAAGGGGAAAGAGATTGGAGGAGTTGCGGAGGGAAAGGAGGGAACCCCATTAATTTCAGCACAGGGGACCCCCTGCGTCCGCAGATACTGACCTCCGTAGTGGGTGCCGGTAACCGCTCCAGGGTTCACATTATGGCAGATTTCCTGCGGGCCAATAGGAAGCCGTGACATCATCAGGGTTGGCTTCCTATTGGCCCACGTGACTGGGGGCTTCAAACCGCAGGAGATACTGGCGCCCGCTTTGGAGCTATCTCCGGAAGCAGGGCGTCCCCCGGAGCTGAAATTAACGGGGTTCAGCTCCAGAGACCCCCTTGCTTCAATCCTGTATTAAAAATAAAAGGGAAACAAAAGAGCTGGGACTGCCTCTTTAACTCTTCCTATTACACATTAGGGTGTAT